>JAPEKO010000011.1:4312649-4322708 GCA_027576075.1 Cathorops hypophthalmus
GCTGTCAAGGGCCGACTTAGCCTTGAAGAGTGCCCTGCAGAAAGGACACTTTTTATGAGTTTGGGAAGGCCCAACTGCTCTAAATTGACCCTTTCTTTCTCTGGCACGGGTATTCTGAAACCAGACTTGAACTACTCTTTTCTTCAGTCCCACTTCATGGGCAATATGATCTAACATTTTTCTTGTTGGGTTAGAATCAAGTAGATACTTGTCATAAAGAATCTCAAGTTGCTCTGGCGTTATAGTGGTTCTCAGACGTTTGTCTCTGTGTTGGTCATCGCCCCCATTTCCAACTTCTTTATCATTTGGGCCATCCTCTTTATCATCTAATTTACGTTTTAAGGAACTAGAGCTAGTAGCAGAGGCTAGGCCAGATCCACTCTGTGATGGTATCTGGGAAAGTGCTCCGGATAAAAGCTGACTTGTCATTAGAGGGTTATTGGGGTCAAATATCATGTAAGGCATATCCAGTGGCCTTTCCAAGAACTGCGAATGCAAGAACTGGTTTTGAGCTGCAAGGAAATGCATATGCTGATGTTCCTGCCACAATTCGACAGTTGGAAAAGCTATCTTGCATTGGTCACACTGATACTGTAACATCTGAGGAGGGATGTTGTTGGTAAGTGATGATAGTGCAATGGAGAGAGGACTGGATGGGACAGCTGCAGACTGAGGTTGGGAGTGCGGTCTTGTCATTTGTGACTGAGGCATTTTCTGTGAAGGAGGTTGAGGGGTAGAAGCTTTAGACGGTCGTGGATCGGCTACTACTTTTGCTGCTTGTGAAGGGGCATTCTCGGTCTGCTTTGACTTCTCACTGGGGATCTCAGGTTTGGGCGAAATTTTTCCTACTTCAGGTCGAGGTGATGGCATTAGGGGGGAGCTGGAGCCAGAGCTGCTTGCTGTGACAATGGCTTGTTTACTCGACTCTGCTTGCTTCATTATGCTCTGCTCGTAGTTCTCTGGCATCTCCTCAGAGTGGTTTTCATCTGCACCATCATCATCTTCATCTTTGTAACACTGCTTCTTTTGGTGGGTTATCAGGTCAAATATTCGAGGGTAAATAACATTGCATTTCTTACACTGGTACTGCATGTTGCTGGTTCGGATATAACGCTCGTTTGTAAGTTCTTTCTTTTCACTGTCCTTGGTGTCAGCCTGGTTTTCGTAAGTCTTTCTTGCCTTTTGGCGGGCATTTTGGAACCATACCACAATCACACGTGTCGGCAGGCTGAGAACTGTAGAAAGCTGCTCAATCTCATCATCTTTTGGGTAAGCATTTGTATCAAAGAAGTCTTGGAGGACTCTGAGTTGGTAGTCTGTAAATCGAGTTCTTGAGGATCTCTTGTTCATGCTCGTGTCAGTCTTATAGAATTCTAGTGCATTCATCTGGGATTCCACTCTGATATCCTCCAGTGTGGTCAAGGGTGGAATGCTGAAATTGTAAGGAGAGTCTTTGCTTCTCTGCCTCTCTTTGAAGAGAGTGTTGCGGAACCAGTGTTTGATTACTTTCTGTGGAAGGCCGGACTTCTCTGCCATTTCTTGTATTTGATCTTCATTAGGGGAGTTGTTGATATCAAAGTAAGCACGGAGGATTTTCAGCTGATCGTCTGTGATTCTGGTGCGAGGACGCTTGAACTGGGATTGCCGCAAGAAGTTTGGATCCAGTCCCAGTTGCTGTTGACATAACTGTGTGAGATCAGAAGATAAAGAGTCCATTGCTGGAAGCTGTAGTGCAAGCTGTGGGGGTAACCCAGGATGTTGTACAGACTGCATCATTAATGGTGGGAAAATCGGCAAGTCAAGAGAGACAGGAAGCTGCACTTGTGGAGGTGCACTGGGTGGCGGAGGTGGTGGAGGAGGGGGTGGAGGTGGCGGTGGTGGAGCTTGTATAGGTGCTGGAGAGGGTGTTGGTGCCTTTCCTACTGTAGTGGTGGCAGGAAGATTGGTTGCTGGAGCTGGGGGTGCTGGAGGTGGTGGAGGTGGTGGTGGTGGCGGCGGCGGCGGAGGAGGGGTCTCTGGAGAAGGTGGATTTATGGGATAGAGCTTATCATATGCCTCTCTGTACTGCTGTGCAAACTTCTCCAGCTCCACATAAGGAAAGAACTGACCATGCACATGTTCTTGGTGGCTCTTGAGGATTAACATATTCGAGAAGAACTTTCCACACATACCACACTCTAATTTGTCATTTATTTCTTCCTCTCTGTTCTTTTTCTGGCATTTTTGCCTGTTCTCATTGTACTGAATTACCAGTTCAAAACCAAAGTTTTCTAGTAAGGCTTTAGCAGCATTACCCCTGGCCCCAGAAATGATGCGTGGCGGAGGAATTAAAGGTTCGGAGAATTTAGGCTTTTTGGAATCCTTATTTTCTTTATTGTTATCAGGATCATTGACATTCTCTTGCTTTGCTTTGTTGTCTTGCTTCTCCATGGGCTCTTCCAGCTCTCTGGACAGCTGAACCTCTGACACGGAAATATGATTGGGCTCTGGCTTCGGCTTGTGGCTCTGCTGCTGGGCTTTTTGTTGCTGCTGTTGCATCTGAGAAGGTTGCTGCTGAGCTTGTTGCTGAGAAAGCTGATGCTGCTGTTGGCCCAGTTGGTGCTGTTGCTGCATCTGCTGCTTCAGATCCTCAAGGAATGACCCAGTCATGCCTGGCATCCCGAATGCAGCCGAATGCAATGCCAGCTCAGGGCTGATATTAAACTCAGTGCCAGGAATATAGAACGGGAAAAGGAACTGAGGTTGTTGGAATTGTAACAAAGCCTCTGGTGTCATTGGGAAGTGGGGGAAGAATGCTGGATTCAGGAACTGTGGCTGAAAGAAGGCAGCCTGCTGCTGAAGTTCATGTTGCAGTTGCATCTGAAGCTGCGCTGGTGACGGGGTGGATTGATGACTTTGCTGAACAGCGACATGATCAGTAGTTTGCTTCATGTTGACTTCTTTGGTATCTACGTTGTTCTCTTTGTTCAGTGATACTGGTAAGCTCACAGATTCTGTGTTTCCCTGACTGGCCGGAACAGGGCTGTTAGATGGTACAGATCCACTTCCATTTCCACTTCCACTACTGGAACTGCTGCTCGTTTCCAGTTTGGCAGTTCTTGCTTTAGTCTGATGAAGGACAGATCTCATATGAATCTCCAAGGTTGAGCTTTGGCTATAAGCAACATTACATATATTACATTTATACGGTTTGTTGTCAACATTGTTGCTGGTTTCCTGGGGAACTGGACTTGAGGCTTCTTGGAGAACTTTCTTTAGCTTATGCAAGTGCGAGACAGAGTTGTAATGAACGAGCAGAATGTTCTTTTGGGTAAATGACTCCTTACACACAGTGCACTTGTATGGACGAGATGGGTCTAGAAACTTCTCCATTGTGAAATTTGGACCTTTTCGAAAAGGTAAGGTCCGCTTTGGTTCGGAACCCATCTCATCAAGCAAGGAGCTGCTGTCACTTCCGGTAGGACTGGCCTTCCCTTCTTGGTCCAGCTCATCATCTTTATCCATTTCCTGTTCTAAGGCTTGTACTTCTTCCAGTGCTCTTGCTTCACTCTCTGTGATATCACCATTGAGGGGTAGACTTCCACACAGCTGCTGCACTTCAGCTTCACTAAGCTCAGGGTGACCGGTCTCCAGGTGCTTTCTGAGGGCGAGGAATGTCCTGAAGCTGCGCTGGCACAAACTGCACATCGTGGCTGCCCGAATGGCGTGGTATTGTGAATGTATCTGAAGCTTCTGTAATGTCTTAAATGCCAGGCTGCAGTGGTTGCAGCGATATTTATAGACATGACGATCAGAGACTGAGAGCTGCTGGCGTTTCTGCAGGTCGCTCAGGTGTTCCTGCAGGGAATCTGGGCTCTTCCTGTCTTGGCCAGTGGCTTTTTTCCAGTCTGGAGCCTCAGCAGCCTCTTTTGGTGGCTTGACTTCCTCAATGGCAAGTTCAAGGTCACTTTTGTCTGTGCCTGTGCTATTTTTCAAATCCTTAGAGCTGTTTCCTGTTGGGGTAAAGAAATAAGGCATATATTAGAAGTCTCTTTGAGAGATTATCACTTTGACTTTCATAAGATTTTTTTTTTAATCTAATGTAATGCATGTAATCATTAAAAGGCTGCATGATGCTTACCCATGGACTTTCCAGATGCCTCAGATGAAGAGTTCATTACAGATGGAGCTTTGTCTTGTACAGGTGCAGGTATTAATGTATTATTTGGCACTGTAACATCCGGACCTGCCACCTGGAATAAATATCGGATAAATGCAGTGTCAGTAAAGCCACACCACAGCACCATAAACAGAAACCAACATAAATTAGTAAATGAACATTAACTGAATCTATTATAGATGAATGAATGAATGAATGAATGAATGTGTTTGATTTAGATGAATTACTGGAATATATGGTGCAGAGGAAATGTTTTGCGCAGTCAGATCTGTCAAACCCGACAGATTTAAATGATTTACGTACTGTCATAAGCAGCTTCTCCACGCAGTCTGGAGCCACACTGTGAAGGTGTGTGAGATGCAGCTGCAGGTGAATCTTGTTGCTGAGGACATCCTGACACAGGGGACAGGAGATGACGGGCTGCATGGAATGCTGGGACATGATGTGCAGCTGCAGACGGTTTGCGTCCTTGCTGCTGTAATTACAGTATGGACACTGCTGCACCTGAAATCAAAGCGTCCATCACGGCATGGTCAATATTTCACAATAGTTAAGCAGATACACAGTATATGTCTCGATTTCGAGACGTTCAAGAAATTTGCTAATGTCTTTAATTAGAAAAACGTGGTCGGAATTTCTTGCCGTAAGATTAGGAATAAAAAACGATGTGTATCTTTTGAAACTATGACCGACTCTCATTACAGGGAATAGTTTAAAGTGCTGTTTCCCACCACCTGTCTTAATGTAATCCATTTCAGAAATGTCTCAAAGTCCTGCAAGGCAGGATAATGCATTATAATTAAATTAGAAACACATATAATTTAATGCGATACAAATGCTTATAAGCTTCAACGTGAATGTAAAGACGGACCCATCAATTTAAACATGGGAAGCAGGAACTTACTTGCTCATTGGTAAGCGTCTTCTCCTCGACGGATCTGGGCCTCTTGGGTGGAGTGTCGTTTTCTTTCTCCTGTTGAAGTGCACGCTTTCCCACTGCCGCATTCTCCAGAGTTTCTTTAGCCAGTGTATTACCTCCTAAAAAAAGACAAAACACACACACACACAAAAAAAACCCCCAGCACATCAAAAGTCACACCTCACAAAAAATAATGACTTCATCATCATACTTGAGGCGGAGCTATTAAACATATAGCTCAAGGTGGCCGTTTAAAAAAAAAAAAACATGTATAGGGCTTTGAGAAGTGAGACCCAAACAAACACTGAACCATAAATATAAAAGAACAGAATGAACCCTGACTCATACTAATCTACTTTATTGCCAGCGCTGCAATATAAAAAAAAAATAAAAAAAAATAAAAAAATCCAACAAAAACAAAGACCATAAAAACAGGCCAAGCAATTCTAGCCATGAAGATATTCAAAATAAATGGAGAGTCACAAATGCATTATCACTGTGCTGTACGTCACGGTACCATTATCCAGGCTATTTGGGTGTATAGATTATCAAATCACCTTCCCTAGCATTATCCTAAATATCCATGCCCGACACAGAGCACTAGAGGAGGCAAAAAATGTTATTACCATTTCAGCCGAGCTCAATTCAGGAAATCAGCCCCCCAGTTGTATTTAGAGAATGCTGCACAGAGTGATAAATCTTTCATTACCCTCATCTCCAGACGCAGACAGCGTCCCAGCCATCTCGCTCTACGCAATTTATCCCCTCCCCGAGTATGCAGAACACAAAGAAACCCCTAGCCGCCATCTCTCTCTCTCTCTCTCTCTCTCTCATCTGGTCACTCTGGAGGCTAAATACTCTTGTGAAGCAAAGGATGTAAAAAAAAAAAAAAAGCACTGATTTTAAAGAGCATATTAGTCTTTGCTTTATTTGAATTTCCACTGCATGTGCATGGAATTTAATTCTTTGCATCATGAAGTATTCCACTTATTTTATTGTAATCCTACATATCAGGAGCGTGACATATTAGCCTGTCAAGGAAAGTGACACTGGAGGGAAAAAAACAATCCCGCAAGGGCACAATACAAATTTCCAAGAGCATCAGAGAATTTTCTGCAGTCTCAAATTGCTAGGTAATCTTTTTTTTTTTTTCCCTGGCTTTGATATCCCTGCAGCTTTTGAGAGGCATGTCACATACATTTCATGACAAACAGAAAACCTCATTTGCCAGGCGGGCCAATCTCATTGCCGCACCGCATCTCCTGACCTCCCCCCCCCCCCCTTCTCTGTTTATTATGAGTATTTCTAATTTTAACTTTCAATTTTCACCATCTTCCAGTCAATTTGCAACTAAATTATTTCCAGGGTGAGGAGCCGTTTGCCGGACAACTGGGTGCAAACGTGTTTCACGACGCGATGAGTCTTTTCCATTGATTGCCATCATACTAAATGTAAATGGTGGTGGTGGGGGTGGGGGTGGGGGGATTGGGGTTGCAGGGGGTAATCAGATTTTGTGCTACATGAGGATCCATTGCTATGATTTATTTTCTTAATCAACATACTGCTTTCATAAGCACTTCAAAACAAAATGGACACCATGCAACAACCGAAAGCGAACGTCTCGATCCCGTCTCTCTGTATATATAAACATGGAGGAATACTGAGCTGTGGCGTATGGGGGAAAAAACCACAGACACACAAATGAAATGAGATAAAATGAGAATGAATTATAAACCCTGACCATTATAGCCTTCAACTTATCTTTTTTTTTTTTTTAATGCTTTTGTATGCTGTGGGTGGCTAATGCATTTCAAGTCCTTCTTTGCTTTCATATTTTTATACCTCCCACTAACTGAAATAACCTTTTTTCTTTTTTTTTCTTTGTCTTCAAAGCAGCGAAGCAGGAGATAAAATAACGGTGACATTGTTCCCATCCCCCAGTGACAAATGCATTTGAGAAGCAGGACCTTGGTTGATTAGATAAATCAAAAAGTGATTTATGACATTCAAGCTGTATGCATTATAAGAAGCAGGGCAGCCGGCTGGCCACCCATCTTTATTTACAACTGTCAGAGATCTCTACAAGGCCTCTGATTGTCCTACAAAAAGCAGCAATCTCACTGCCGCTTACAGTATGTCTACCTTCTTTTAGTACTTATAAGACGTTACCGCTTTGTCATGTGCAATGGATAAATAATATGTCGGTACACTTTTTCCAGCAAATGTCAATTATACAGGACCTGCTTGATGAAGGCAGCATGAATTTACTATTCAATTTCCTGGACCTCAGACCCAACAGTCTGGCTGAGGTTACGGTGCTATAAATAATCCCGGGTCTGGGACTCCGAGTAACTTTAGTGATTTACGTAGATATGGAGTTTAAGGTCATGAATTAAGCTTCGCTTGATAAGCTCTGAGTGTCACGTTTTGAACCTCGAGGTCAGACAGGACACGATCGGCCATGTTATTTTGTATATTTACTCCACGATACACTTAGCTGAAACGAGAACTCGTAGCTGTAGGGCTTCAACTTGATATGTTAATACATTTTAATATACATCCGTAATGCTCATTTCAGCAGGAACGCTTCAATTTCAAATTATACTCTTAATAAATACGGTTAAATATGTAAGCGTAAATATGTATTGCATGTATTTCCTCAGCATTGCATTAGATATTAATAAGAAAAAATGGTGTTATGAATAATGATTAATTTCCGTATTCATTTAAAGGAGGTGTGCAGGACATGTGAGCATTAAAGACAGATCGTTTTCATCTCTCCTAATGGTTACGGGCTTACTTTTGTCGCCCAGAGCCATTGTACATATTATTAACATCTCAGCAAAAACAAAGTTGATCCAGATTATGAACATTTGCATGAAAAATGCAATTTGGATTATAATTATGATTAATCCGTAGTGACACTGGATTATAATGAGAAAGTGAATTAAAATGAGGGAGATCACAAGCACAAATTCTAGCAGCTGGATATTGTAAAGATCTCTGGGATATATGTTTTGATAGTCACAAAAAAAAAAAAAACATTCTTAGCATACAAGTTCAACGCTTAAACGTGTTACGCATAAACCTTGACTGTTCCATTCACCAATAATGGATTAACGTCTTCATAAATCAAAGCAGCATCCGTTTGAGTTTTAAGTGTCGCCTTAAAAAAGCGCTATTTAGCACAAACGAAAAACACGTTTGACCTCGCCAGATCTGAGATGTTAAATGATGCTGCGTATAATACAAAGTGCAAATTCTCGCCCGCCGCCTCAGACAGGCCTGTCACAGATATATGACTAAAAGATAGATGACTAGCTAAACTAATAGGCTCCGTCCTGTTTCAGCGTTTCTTCTGCACCATTGAACCCAACATTATGTAGCTCTAGGTATGGCGTGTATGAAAAGACAGCCGATGTAATATTCATGGTGACCACAGATTTCCATCTCATACATAAAAAAAAGGCGTGTATGAATTCTTATTTGGCAAAGCAAATATAACAAAGCCCGAGGTAACAGTGCCAGATGCTAGCTCCAGGGGCTGTTCCCTGATCGCAGCACAATGCTATTTTGTACAGATTGTTGTCCTTATTAATGTCCTACCGGTTACACAGAAATGTAGATTTGAAGTTAAAGCCTGGCACAATGGTGGGTGGAGTACTGCTTTGATTTAAAAGGAGGGGGAGAAAAATAAGGGTTGCGCGGGTGCGGTAAGACGAGTGTTGTCTAATCCTCACGCAAAATGAATATGTCATCAGTACAGGAATTGCAAGTACACTGAAGATTAATGAAAGGCGCTTAAAAATTACAAGCAACTGATTTGATTTTGAAAAAAAAGAAGAAGAAGAAGAATCTCACAGGTCATTCTGTAATATTCCGCATCTCCACATCTCTGCATCTCTGCTGTCACATGGTTATGATTAAAATGGGTCAATGGGAGGCTTGTGATAGCATTCACATGCAGTCCACACATGCAGCCATTATTAGCAGGAAAAGCCCCACGGTGGAGATGAAAGGGGCAGAGGAGCTAGGAGCCCAGGCACACTATGAGCGTTTGTGTGTGTGTTAGTGTGTATTAACAGGGAGGGTTAGTAAGTGAGGGAGGAGGAAGGGAGGGTGCCAGAGACAAAAGACCAAAACTAAAGGTCTTACTGGAGTCTTTCTCTGTCCTCTTGCCCTCCTGGCTTTCTCTCTCGCTTGTGTCTTTGTCCTCGGCCGCAGCCACTGAGGAAGCTCGTCTCGGTCCCTCGGTGTCCTCACCTGGTTCCTCTATAAGTGAGCACACAGGAAGTGACGGGGTTACCCACGTTACCGGTGTACTTCTGTGTATGAGGGCCATCTCTCTCTCTCTCTCTCTCTCTCTCACACACACACACACACACACACACACCTCTTCAGACTGTTAGCACTAGGCAGATTACAACAGTCCTCAGCTTGGCTTCCCTTTTTCTTCCCTCCATCCTTCCTTCCTTCCCTCCCCGTGCGTGTTTAATAATTCCGTGGATCTCCGCTATGCCGCCAGTGGATTAATCTGTTTATGCTGTTAGCTGCTAGGTTGAAGCTGCGCACCTCTAATCCCTGAAAGGCCCACTGTTCCCTTTCATCCCCAGATCATTTGTCTCTCACAGCACTGATGTCACATTTTAATGAATTTTTAGCAGGCTGAGTATTGCCAGATAACCAGGCTTGCTTCTCCCTCTCTTCAGCTCACGCTGCTTCTGCAATACCGCATGTCAAGAAATAAAAAAATAGATGGATACTGTATATAAATGAAACTGAAATTTTTCAGAAGAATAAATAAATTAGGTAAAATGAAATTTCGAGCGACCAAGCAACCAATTACTGCACTCACTGATTTTACAAACCCTTAAAAAGAACTTATATATATATATATATGTATATATGTGAGTGTGAATGGTTGTCTGTGTCTATGTGTCAGCCCTGTGATGACCTGGCGACTTGTCCAGGGTGTACCCCG
>JAPEKO010000011.1:4375310-4380310 GCA_027576075.1 Cathorops hypophthalmus
GCAAAAAAAAAAAAATATATATATATATATATATATACACACACACACACACACACATACAAGGGATACACCGCCCTTGTAAAAGAAATTGTAAAAAAAAAAAAAAACAGTATGAGGCAGAAAAAAACACCTTGTCTGATAAATCTGAAATTTCTCCAATTTCTCCATGTCTTTTTTTCTCCCTCTGCACCCCTCCTTCCTGCTCGCCCTTTCTCTCTCTCGCTCTTGCTCTCTCCTCTTTTAATTTCCCTTCTCATTTCCCTGCCCCGACCAATGATGTTGCCATCCGTATCATGGATAATGAGATGGGCTATCTGCTGCTCCCTGGGGACAGGACTGTGGAGAGCCAGTTCCCCTCTCCACCAGAAAAGATGAGCAGTGCATGTGCCAGGGTCCTGGTGGTCTTGGAAATGAGAGAGAGAGAGAGAGAGAGAGAAAGGGAAGTGTGGAGGAAGAGGAGGCGGAGGAGGAGATGAGGGAGAAACAGAAGACAAATACAAATATGGAAATAATGTAGTGGGCTCCAGACAGACACAGCATTCTGCTTCGCTGATGACGGATTGGCTGCGACTGCTGTAATCAAGCACTTCATAACTCCTGGCTAGCGGACTGGGATGCACACACACTGGACATCCAGATCCCAGATCCAGAGAGAGAGAGAGAGCGAGAAAGGGGGGCTCAGCTGACGAACAGGTGCGGTTTGGTATTTGAGTTTCCCTGCTCACACTCTGACTCCAACACACTGACCATGAACATTCTTGGCTCTAAATGACCCAAATGCCCAGTGCAAATCCTCTCTTTGGAGAAACACACATTTCCTGCCATTTCCTAACCGAGCGTTACGCTGCCTTTGAATGGTCATGACAGATTTATACTGTCCCACATCTGCATTTATTCGAGTGTTTATTATTAATAATTATATCACGGCTGTACATCATTATTATCGTCTAAATCCAAACAGTGACACGTTTGTTTTTGGGTAGGGTAGCGTGGAGCAGCGTATGTGAATCCAGACCCGATTTGTTTGTTGTATTTACCTGAAGAAATGTCACTTCTTCCTCATAATTTCATTCCTTTATGCTGCAGGAACGGTGCTGATTCCGTTTGGAAATCCGCATAAATAAAATTTGGAAATAAAAAAGAGGGCTTTTCATTTCTTAGCCGTAAAGATATTTAGTATTCCAGGTCCATATGGAAATGTCGTCAACGCTTTGTTCTTTTGTGTGCCTGGCCAAACTACCCAATCCCATGTGCCTTTCACCTTTAAACATAAAAAGAGAGGTGTTTTTCTGGTCAAATAAAGAAGGCTCTTATTTTTTTAAGCTTTACTACCATATGTCTATGAGTGAAATATTCTCATTCCTGCCAAACACATTAAAGGCTGCATCTGTAAAACAGATTTCCCCTTCTTGGCATTAAAAAAAAAAAAAAAGAGGCAGGACGAATGGACACTGCTTTCGGTCTGTACGTTAAAAACAAGCTGAATAAATACTTAGAAATCACTTTCATGTCTTTTTGTGCTGGGTCTCTCTCTCTCTCTTCTGAATCATCTCCTCTTGGAGTAAAGCTTTGATTAGATTACTTCGTTATTTATTTATTATTAGTTTTTTTGGCTTTTTTGAGGATTTGGACTAAAACATTAGCGAAAGAGTAGGCTTTGTCATGCCGTTCTTGGATTTACCGACACGTGAACGCAAAACAATGGCACCATTTTAATCCCTACAGCAGCCACCTGCTATTTACATTCTGAGTCAGTAGAAAGGAATGGGTTAAAATAGAAAAAAAAAAAAATTAAGTATTACCGACCACGTCATGGTCAGACTCATTATTTTAAAAACATCGCTGTAGATTATATTTCACTACGACACCACAGATACTGTAAGTGCTTTAGGGTTATCAGGATTGGTGGAATTGTCATATGACGCCTGTTTCGTGATATTTGAATGCAGATGATTGAAAAAAGTCAAATAATATCTCCGTGAAGCCAGCAATGACCCACTCTCATGTACACAAGTGTGCAAACAATCTGCAGCGGCAGCCGTGTCTAAGCATGCAGTCACAACCGCATGCTCTTGAGCTCATGACTAAGCTAGGCCTTTCTCACCTCCTAATCTTCAGTCTACTTCTCTTCCTACATGATCTCCAATGCTCTTTGTTACCATGGAATCCTTTTTTGTTTGCTTAGAGAATTAGTGCAGCCCTTATGAAAAAAAAAAAGAGAGAGAGAGAGAAAGGGGTTGGGGAAAAAAAAAAAGTTTTAAAACTGCTAAGGATTTCAAAACATTCCCATGGACAGGATTTTTAATGCCAGGCCTCAAAATTCCGCATGCGATTCTTTCAGGGCTTCATTTGGCTCATGCTGACTTCACTCGTCAGAGGATTTGCTCTTTGTTGCTCAGTTACTAACGCCACATCACTAACACTGAGTGAATGCATGAAGAAAGTAAGTCTTCCTTCTCTGTCTCTCGCTCTCTCGCTCTTTTTTTTATGGTGCAGGCTTATGGTTAAATGAATATTCTTGGAAAGGCCTCTTTGTGTATTTCTCTTTTTCGGTGTACCCTGTTAAAAGGCCCCTCAGAGACGCTTTCGTTCTGAGGCAGGGTAATAAAATCGTATTTCATTATTACGATTACAGACCTGCCAATTCTGTGCGCAGTCTAGCCATTGTCAGTCGCTAAATTAACTTTTTCTAAATATACAGCCAAAGGGGGTTTGGCTTATGCACACACGTTGCCAAAAGTGACTAAGGCTGGTCGATAGATCCTCATTACGTTAATATGGTTTATCCAGAGAAATCCACTAATGAGTCTGGGATGCGGTGTAGGTCTATGATTTCAGGATATCAGTATTATTGTTTCAGGCAATCGCACCAGGCCAGTAAGTCAACACCCAAAAGCACTTAAGCACAGGATGATACTACAATGGCCTCGGCCTTAAGCACTACCACCTCCTAACTGTGTGCTGTGGATCGTCTCGTCTATCTCATATTTTGCCAGGAGAATACTATCCAAATCATTCATACAGCTTTTCAAAAGACAACCAGCATCCACTGAAAATAATCACATCCCAGAGAGACTTTTCAGCGCACCTTCTCACACCTAGTCATCTTCCTGAGAGCTTCGCTCACTCCGAGGTGACAAGGCAGATTTTGATTTCGGTAAAATACGGATTCGGAGAACCAAATATCAGCCTGGCTCGCTGTGCCATATTGATATCTCTGACATGAAACTCAATTAAGTTTGATTTTCGAAAGCCATCATGTAAATAGGCTGACTGGTATGTCCCTGGCCTGGGGCGTCTTTACAGGAAAGGGAGAGGGAAGACTGGGAAAGAGTGATGGTAGAGGGGCAAATCAAATTTACAGCTCGCTTAATGACATTTGACATCATAAAAACAAAGGTGCTGGAAAACAAATAGCCCGTATTTACCTGCGCTTGACCACAGGCACTGAATCAGCGCTCTGTCTCAGGCCACTGCGCTAGCCACTGTCCATTTACCTCAGCTACATTATGAGGTGTAATGGAGAAGGATAATGTACATACTCTGGTTTACATTTAGCAAATCAGCCTACGGCGTAGAGTGTGGGTTGGCTGGAGCATGCGCACACTCGTACACTCACACAGGAACTCACTCAGACACACGTGCACACAGAGATTAGGAAGATATCGCATCAGTAAAGCTTGGAGTGAAAAGGCTCTGACCTTATAGAGCTTGAGCGCTGCCTCGTGCCTCTGGTTGGTGGTGTGTAGCCGCAGCTTCTCTACACTGTTGCTGTAGTAGTCGCAGGCGTTGCACTTCAGGTGCACAGGATTGCCGATGGCGATGCACTTGAGGCGCCACTGATTGGCCTTGCCTCCTTCTTTGATATGGGCCACCAGCTGGTACTTCTGCATGTGCTTATCAGTCTTACAGTGGAGCTGGAAGTTGGCCTTGAGCTGCGTGTTGTAGTTGCACAGCTTGCACTGGTACACGTCACCCATCACGGCCCTCCACTCGTCTTCCGGGAGCAGGCGCTCGGCCGCCACGTGGGCGTTCAGAGTCTCCAGGCTGTCCGTGGTGAATTTGTTGCACACAGCACACTGGAAAAGTTTCAGCAGCGGGTCACTGATGCAAGGCGACAGCTCTCCGGCAGAGAGGATGGACAAGTCCTCAGCCATTAACTGACCACTTGCGAGACGCAGCTCTGACGGTAGCTCGTTATTTACTGCAGGGAAGGACAGAGGGGGAGACGTGGACAAAGGTAGATGTTTTTAGTGAAACTGGAGTAGGGCACCCACACAAAAGGATTTGCTAAAATAAAACCTTGGTGAGGAGTAGTGGACTGTATAAAGCCTTAACTATGAAAAGCCGTAATAGGATTGAATCAGGATCAATTACAATCATCCCTTTCAACTTCAACCCCCCCCTCTCCATCAGATAGCTTTAATTACTCCTACTGGGCATGTCATTCCTGAGTATGTACTGGGGTTTTTTTCTACCATAGACATGAAAGTTGATCAATAAATAAGAGAATCTGCTATAATAAGCCCTGAACATAAAGCAGATCATCTTATATGCGTCTAATTGTACATTTCTTTGATCCATTCACATCTTTACAAGCTGAATTCATCATTTCTCAGCATGCTACAAAGAAAATTAAATAATTGCACCGGCTTTTTGTAATTATGGACCTTTTTGTAGACCACATGTAGCAATCTGCTAGACTTAAAATATGAGTGTGTGTGTGCTTTTGGAATAAAGGACAAAGAATTTATAGAAACAATAGACCGTGACGGTCTAATATATGTGCCAGCTCGTGCTAAGGGTTAAGGTAAAGACATATACAGAGGCATTTGTTTTCAGCATTGAGAATTCAGAGGGTGCATCTGCTCGGTCATGACCTGCAGCTCTGGAGTGGGGATAAAAGAGTGAGAAAGCTGCTGTCAGGTCATTGTGAAAGTTCCAGGGGAAATCTACTCTATACTGTTGGTTTTTAGATAAGGTCTTTCGGGATAGGCATG
>JAPEKO010000011.1:4385310-4395111 GCA_027576075.1 Cathorops hypophthalmus
ATTTTGTGGAATAACTGTTAATTCTTTATTTTATATTCATCGTTATTATATATTATTATGCGTTATTTTATTTTCTCCCTCTACGATGACTAAAAACATGACAGCTCGAGAAGCCGCTGCTGTTAGGCAGTCGATCTCTGAACCTCATTGCGTGTGTTCAGTCCACAATTACAAGTTTCTCACCATAACTCAACACAAACACAAACGCCAAACAAAGACACAAAGGCACAATCTAACCTGCCAGAAACCTACGACTATCAAATAACTCCCTTCTTTCATAATAGCCACTTTTTAAAATCAAATTAAAAAAAAAAAAACATGACTTCGACATGAGGTGACTTAAGTGTGAAACAGTTTTTCCTCTACTTTAAAAAAAAAAAAAACTTTCTCACTCTTACTAAACCTACAAAGAGAAGGCTGGGGGGAAAAAAGTGCTCCTGAATATAAAGCCCTTTCCCTCGGAACAGAAAGGACTCTGAAAACAATGACGACAGGTCTGCCTGCCTGCATGGAGAAACAGTTCCTGGTTTTCCCATTGGAACAAAGCAACGGCAAACAGTGTTTCTACCTCAGGTTTTTAATTAAGACTGTCCCGGCCCCCTTCTCGCCACGGTCCGTGGAGACGTGGCCCTGTGAAGTGATTAAAAAGAATGTGATCTGATCAAGAGAGAGGAATAATGGGGCAGGAATGCTCGCTTCGTCGCAGTGCTAAGTTCTTGGGAAAAGAGGGCCGAGGGACTCTTTTGGCTATTGTTTTTCTTCGCTGCCTCCCCCTCAGTCACCCTTTTCTTTTTTTGGGGGGGAACTCACCAAGAAGGACAGCAGGCATTTTTCTTTTCTTTTTACTTCTAAGCTGAGGATTTCACTTGCTCTTTTTCTCCACTCTGAGACATTACTTTTGAGTCGTTCTGTCTTTAAGTAAAGAAGAAACACAGGTTCGAGCATTTAGCATGTGGAGGAAAGAAAAAAAAAGAAGAAGACAAAAATCTTTGAACCATATCAGGTTTAGTAAAGGTCACCCCCCGAGTCGTCTTTGGCTTTTTCCTTTCACAAAATCCTCTATCAAAATGTCATAGTGAGTTAGGCAAAGACAATACGGAGTCACGGCGTGAGTGGAGCTGTGAATAGGCCGTCGTAAGAGTAATTATACCTGTTTATTTGTTGCCAAGATGATGAGAAATCCATCAAAGTGGTTTTATCTGAACATCAACAGCCTCTATGGATTCTTATGACACACCGGGGTGGTGTTGATAGGGTTGATGGTGCTGATGAGGGTGAGGGGGTGGGGTTAATTCTTTCTTGTTTAAAGAATTCATGTGTAAAATGAGTGAAAAGTAAAAAACAGACATATTTGTGTATTTTTTTTTTCCTGGAGCCTTTTCTCTAAGTCTGTTTGTGCCTTGAGGTGTAACAGTAGAAGCAGCCGGACTCCCTGGTGTCACAGATATGTTTAAGGCCCTCATTTTCAATAGACACCGTATCATTACCGCTGGGTGTGGCGTGATTCTGTGGTGGCATACGTGTAGCACGGGAATCTTTCCGTACAAATTACCTGTCCACAAAATGGCCTTTAGGAAATAAATTCCAACAACACGGATACAAACAAACCTGCAATCCTACCTTGTGTAAAATGAAAACGCTGTACCTGCGTAAACACGGGAAAGCGCCTTAAATCCTTCACCATATACGTATATGACATATGTTACTTGTTAATTCTGCTTAAGAAGACACTCAGAAGAGAGAAAGGAAAGGCTTGGAGTTGTGCTCCATTTGACGACCCCCTCACCCATTTGAAAACTTTTACCATGAGGGCCTGGTATCAAAGGGAAACATAATCTACATAGCTAATGTCTCTCTCCCCAAATTCAAAGCTGCAATTTTTCTTTGCCCAGCAATCTGGAAACACTCTGGAGTTAATTACGACAGATTCGAAATGAACCGCACAAACAAAGGCCAGTCTATGTCCAGACAATTATACTGCATTAACCGGCTTAGAGCTTCCTGCTGATGTTGCCCGGGTTCTTCTGCCTCGCCTGCACGGCCGCCATTAACGAGGGCCGGCGCACAAGAATGTGTGACGACCTCTCGTGACACGGCGCAAACTTTCAGCCCGAGTCGCCACAAAGGGGAGAAGGTAATTAAGTTTGAAAGAAAAGAGCCCTCGCAACAAACAATGGTGCTGTGTCTCTGGAAGAGCGAGGGAGGGAGGTGGACAGGGAGGGGTGAAAGAAAGAGAGAGAAAAAGAAAAAGAAGAAAAATCATTAACATTCACAGGAACTGTGAAGGGAAGAGAGAGAGAGAGAGAGAGTAGGGGCGAAAAGGAGAACATTCGCCGGCACTTTTTCTGAGCAGGTTCTCAACTGGCCGTCCTCTTTAAGCCTTTCATTTCACCCCACATCTGGTTTTGCGTCTTTTCTTTCTGGTGCCCATGTGATGGCAAATCATCAGTTATGACCCACCTCCACATCCTCCTCCTCCTCCCTCTCTCTCTCTCTCTCAGGGCACCTAATGTGCAGATTTGTAAAGTGAACTCCAACACTTTGCATTTTTTTTTTACTTCAATTACGCTTAGGGAGCGGGTGGAGAGCTGGAATATATATATATATATATATATAAAGTGTGTGCATCTGCTCGCCCTCCCACCTGAGACACATCAGCACTCTGTACTGTATATTCTGCAAAGAAAAAAATGGTTCAAATGCAAATCAGTGCATTATCCTACTTTTTTAACAGCCTCCTACCGCCTGTGAGGATTTGAGCTTAATTAGATGAGAGGATATGTTATTTGGAGAGTAAAGCACTTTAATGACACGTACACACGTGAGCACACACACACACAGAGTGTCACGGAGACTCGTGTGAGAATGAATACACACGTTTATTCTCAAAGGAGGCACTGAGGAAAATTAGCACTGGTTACTCTCTTATTCATCAGCTTGATGTTGAAATGGACCCGTGATGTCCTCACATATGTTTACTTTCTGCTTTGACAGGAGGAAGATACACCTCATCTTTTTTCTTTCTTTCTTTCGTGTGTGTGTGCTTTCCATGCTCAACAAGAAAGAATCTAATTGCAGCTTTGCCAGTCTCATGCTCCCTAATCACCCTCTCTTTGTCTCGTCCATGCAAAGCAGGATTAGAAGTAAAATGATGACTGACTAATCCCTTGATTTCCCTGTGCTAAATAAATATTAATCTACTGGTCAATCGTGCCTTTGTAAAGCATGACATACAGTATATAGAATACGAAAGTGCTTATACCGGTTATGGAAATCATCTGCTTTACATGCACGGTGTGCCTTCGTCTTTTTAAGTGGAATTAATATTCAGTAACAATGCGGGATTATTTTGGAAGACGTGAATTATTCGGGTTTCAGATTAACTGAAACCTGAAATGAAGAGAAGTGTTTGTGGACTTCGCCAACTATGTACACTACAGACGTGCTGCTGTTGGACAGACCATGCAGATAACTGAGCAAACATGGACCATATGCCTGCCAGGGACACACACACACACACACACACACACACACACTTAAGCCTCACTCTCACACTCTGTCCATTCAGCATCACATAATTCACAATCTCTTCTCAAATAAGCACGCTGATATATTCTTTTTCTGATTTAATGATTTAAAAAACAGAATCCGTTCAATTGTTTATCGGGCTTTAACCAGCTCCTGCATGCTCGCGTTCAGCCCTCGACTCGAGCGCTGTCTCTGCTCTTCGAACGTCTCTTTTAAAAGATGAGCACACAGCGCTGTGGTTTTTTTTTTTTTAATTGCAGCTGCTTGTCTGATTCTGACCTTTCTGCACTGTCATTTTTCAACGAGAAACAATAAAGGTTTAAAGTTCAAGGCCCTTCGGTAGAGGCGGTGCTCTCTGACTCCCAGTCCTGTAATTATCTGGTATTATAAACATAATCACAGGCCAGGTATCCCTGCATACATTCCAGACCTGTTAGCTAGACGCAAATCTGACTATTCTGCACCAAAATACTTAAAAAAAAAAACAACAACACGTAAATAAAGTCGCTCCGTATCAATGCGATGGACGTGAGCCGACCTGGCGATATCTCTTGTTTGTGGAGCCAGAGAATTACTAATTAACTTAAAGTCTGGGCTTATATTTAATTAGAGAGCGCTCCAAATGAACTTTAGACCAAAGGCATTTGCTTTTTAAACAAACGTCGTACTGACAGCTGTTGCGAGTTTACCCTTTGCAAAAAAAAAAAAATGTTTTCAGTGCCATTTTGGGGTCGGTGCTTCATTTGCCGAGAGCTCGAGTGTTCCGTTTGAAAATTGTACATTTTAATTGGATTCCACTCCAAACAAACAACTGTCATATGTAATTAGCATGGGCTTAGATTAGGACCGCAATATTCCATTATCAAATCAGCCCGAATGTCACGCAGCGTACCAACCCAACTGGCTCAGGACCAGTTGACTTCAACAAATCAGTCATGGTGTCCCATTTGCTTCCTAAAAGAGCCAGAAATAAACAACTCACTATAAAATATAATTGCTTTTTTTTTTTTTTTTACTTCTTCCACTAAGGTTTAATTTGTTAATTTAATGGTTTGCTTCAGGAAGGAGGGGAAAAAAAAGATTCGTCTGTGAGATGAAAAGGGCAAGGAGGATGAAAACTATTTGAGTCGCGGTAATGAAGAGCAACATTAAAAGAGCCGCTGATTTTTTCGCCATCGGTGCCATTTGAAGGTCCGGTCTGGCCTGAAACATTATCAGAGCATGGAAGGCCGCTGTGTTTTATGTGTCTCGGCTTTGTGAAAAGGCCTGAATAAGACGTTAGGGGGATTTTAAGGTCAATGAGAAGTTGGAAGGGAAAACAAAGCCTGCGTCAGCATAACCACCGGTTAATTAAAGCAAAGAAAACACATTATTTCTAAAGTCCGGGAAGTTAATACACAGGATTTTTGTTTTGTGAAATGCCATGCAGTAATAAGCAAGACATGTGACGTGAAAATCAAACGTCCATATATACACATGCATACCGTATAACAGCACATCGTTCTTCATTACGCATGCACACAGGCAGGGCTTGGCGTGGAAAATATACTTTACTCCACTCCTTCGACCTCTTCCTCTAAATTTAACAGCCCTCTGCGCCGTTTTTTACGTATGGCTTGATCTTCACAGGGGCCTCTGATTTGATTTTATTAAGAACCACCCCGAGTGACCTCAATTCCCCCTAATGGCTTTTTCATACATTTCCGAGCATCTTTTCCTGTTACGGAGAACTTTCAGTACTCTCAGTGATTATCCACATCTTTACCACTGTCGCTGTGTGGATTATATCATCAGGGCAGTGAAACTTTTCCTAAAAGCCAAAACTAGAATCGGGAATGATGCTTCGTCATTCAGAACAATCTTCTCCGGCTCGGTTTTTATTTTGTTCGTTTTCCGCAGCGCTTCCCCGTCATTAGACCTGCTGACAAGGTGACTGACAGTGACACCTCCAACACCTTCACTAAAAAGTGTCCGGCTTTAACGCAAATAATTAGAGATGATTCCAGTGCAGATGCCAGACTGCTGCAGTGAGACAGGATATGAGAAGTCTAACATTAAATAAATACTTCTGTGGAGACAGCAGCTGCTTCTCCTGACCTCAGGCCTAAAAGACAAACAGCAGGCAGGGATCGTGTCTGGAAAGCTGCTTGTTTCTCCATAAACACACACACATGTGGCATGGCCGTGCTAATATCCCCAGCTCATTGTCCTGAGCTAACTAAGCATCATGAATATTAATGAGGGCAGACTCTCACTTATTTGTTTACATAAGGCACGACTGGTCATCCATATTCAATTACGGTCTCGTTGCTCTTCTCAGAGGGAATAATCAGTGCACTATGCAGATGGGATCAGAGAAGAAGGTGCATGAACACGCGTTTGAATATTTCACGTCTCTGGGAAATGCCATCTGCCCCGCAGGTCACTGATCTGAACTGCACCCCTTCAGACACGGGCAAAGGGCTTTGAACTTATTTAGAGCATCACGATATCCATAAAACAAACAGTGACAGGAATCTGTCGACAACAGCGAACAAGAGTGGACTGTCAGGCTCTTGGTTTAAAATGCGGTTCGAGGATTTGAACAGGAAACCGTCGCAGAAGTTCACCTAAATCTCTATCTATAGGTAATAAACCAAGGAAATGCAAATATTGGTTTTTATGCTGAGATCCCACAATGTAGGCTGGGAATTAAGGCTCGAGTTTTAGGAAAATGACAATGATTTCCTCACCTCTGGTCCTTTGCACATAATGCAAATACACACACACACACACGTGTGCCAAGTATCCCCTGAGCTGCTAGCATCCTCTGCTTTCAGGAGGCTTTGCTAATGAGAAAAAAAAAAGAAAAAACCCGCCATCCAGGCCATGCTTGGGTTGTCAACCCTGATTGGTTGAAGCAGGCCCGGCGCGCTCTCTGCCATGGCAGCACGGAGGGCGGTGCTCTCCGATTAAACGAGTGCAGCATCTCTCTCTCTTTCCTGAACCTCGCAGGATTTCATACACAGCTCTGGGCCAAATGATTAACATACATGGTCCATCATGTTGATCTCTGCGCATAATTCCCTTTTCAACCAGAATAAAGGCATGAATCTTGCATGCGCTATTTCTCCCCCCCCCAACCCTTTTTCTTTCCCTCTTTTTTTTAAATATCCTGTATGACAGGCTTCATGCCAAGCAGGAGAAAGCATGAGAAGAAGAAGAAGAAGAAGAAGAAAAAAAACCCCAGCTCATAGACGAGACGTGGGGGCCGACAGAAAAAGTAATGCGATCCCTACTGGCCGAAGACCAAGAGCAACAAAAACATTTAGATAACCGTGTTCAATAATGAAAGTTTTCAGTGAGGACAGAAATTACATTTCCTCACGATAACAAGGCCTTCCCATAACAAGGCTCGCAAAAACGTCCAAAACGCCCGTGTCCTCATCACTCATGCTCGCTCGCACGTCGGGGGCCATCGGTAATTCTATTAGCTCCCTCTTTTACTGAGGCAGAGGCGTTTTAAGAGCATCCCTGCTACAGGGGACAAAGAGAGGGAGGACTCTCCTGCATATACAGCATTTGATTGGCAACAAGTCAACATCTGGTAAAGCGTGTCAGAGCGCCGGCTCGTCCAGTCAAGACATTAAAGCATGACCTGTCTCACTGAGAAGGGCCTCTTCAAAAATGCAGACGGAGTCCATCCTGCGTGGCGCGTTCCCCTTTCACAGGGCTGGGGTTAAACCGGGGGACATCGCTACCCTTCACCATGGAGTCAAAGCCAACTTCCGTCTCTCTGCTGGAAATATTAACGCTGGGGCAAGAAGAAATCACTTTGTCCTCGCAGCGAATGGCGTTTTCTATCGTCACACTGAGCTGATCTGAGATTCACATTTAAGATTCACGTCAGCGTGATGTCATCATCAAATCAGATACACGCACTGATAGTGAAAATACTCAAAATGGACTTTTATTTAAATGTCGCGTATTTCTTTTTTAGAAAATAGCAATATAATCACACATACGTTCTCGTGTTTTATCAATAAAACACCTCAATGTGATTTAATACCTGCAATATTGAGTGCCTGGCCTTCCTATTGTGTCTAAACGCTGCTGCATAAAGCAGGCAGAGCCTTTATTTACTAGCGGAGAGTGGGGGCTATTACCATACATATTACTTCACGTAATGACAAAATCTGCAGGCATCTTGGGAGGCTCCTGGAATATGAAGCCGCGTGCTTGTTGTCTCGAGTCCTCGACAAACGCATCTTTAGGGAGAGCTGGCCCAGAAATAAAGAGAGAGGCAGGCAGCGTTTTCGCTCGCCTTTCATCTCAGTCACTCAGTCATCCATTCAGTGGGCCATTCAAAGCCACTGTGCATTATGCAAAAAAATGCTAATCCTTTTCCGATGCTTTCACACTTGTACAAACCCCCATTCCCCCCAGTGAAAAGCAATTATATCAGTTTACATTTCTGTCAAAAAACAGGATTAATGCAGGAGTACTAGCAATGCGGAGGGTATCCCCCGTACTAGCTAACGGAAACTAGAGATTATTCGAGACACCATTCTCTTCCCTCCACCTTCGAGAAAAAAAAAACAGCGGAGAGGCTTTAAGAATGTTATTTAATTAGCCGAAGGGAAAAGAAAAGAGTTTTAGTTGCTGTGGAAACTCTTCCCTGACCCGACCTTCTCTTTGCCAAGGCCTGAGCAGAATGAGATCCAGTCTGGTCTTTTAATCAGAAGCAAATTATGGAAGAATGTTGCCAGGTTGGATGATCCCATCTGCAGTCTCGTTGTCTCTGCACTCGTACATCAGGCGCCATAACAAACGAGACGAGGAAAGGAACGGAAAGGAAAGAAGGAAGACCACCCCTTTTCCACCCCCCGAGCAGAGATTTGCATATGCAAATTCCCGCACAAGGGAAGCGTGTGTAAACAAGTGTCATTGTGAGGCGGATTACTCTGTGATGTGTATTTTTTTCTTCTTAAAGGCGGGGTGGCTGTATACAGGGCCATTAGTCAGCACAATTAACCCTGTCTCCGTAGAGACTAATGAAATTTTGCTATGGTATGACTTAAATTAGATAGCTGGTTATGCGTTTCCACAATCCAACTCCGAATCCATTATTTGCCTCAGGAACAATGAGGCGTTTGTGCTCGGCTGATCTGTGCCAGCTGAACAAACCCTCTGAGCTGACAATTTGCATATGTTAATATAATTAAGTGCTAATTACACGAAACTCGCATGCATTCACTCACACTTTCCGCAGGCGCTGCGGAGCTCGAACCTAATCCGAGCGTTTAACCCTTCAGACGGCCACTGAGCGAGGAAGAGGAAGGGATAGAGGGGGGCCTCGGCCTCGTCCGTAATGGCCTCGGGGCTGACACCAAACGGCCCCCGCTTAATACATTAAGCCAGCTCCTGACTTCTCAGCTTTCTCCAGAGCGGAGTGTGCTCTGCAGCCTCCTAACCGGACCAAATTCAATTGGGCCTGCAACAAAAGCCCCACAGTTCCTCCGCCAACAATGTGATAATTTTCTCAGCGCTGTCCGTGGAATCATCAGGACCGCAGACACACAAACCGAGAGACAACGGTGGTCTTTATTAAACATGCAGCGCAAGGCAAATCCACATCAAGCACAAACAAATCACTCACTACTTTCTTGACGAGCCAGCGCTCAGCGACGAGTGCCATGCTTTTTTCCCCTTAAAATTAAAAATAAGTCATGTTTGATGTTCGATTTGACAGGTATAACTTAAACATGTCTCACACGCACTGACAAACATTTCCTTAGCAAAACAGACAAGGAAAAGATCCTCATAACATCACACCCAGATGTGAGACGGTATGCGGATTTTGAGATGGTAAGGGAAATCAAACAGCCGTGGTCAGATTAAAAGGGCCTTTGTCCTCATCTGTCTGGATTTCTTTTAGCAGGCTAAATTAAGCGAGTCTCTTCAAAAGGTGTAAGATGAGCCAAATGGGAGGAAAAAAAAAAATTGTTCTATCGCATCTGAAATTCATGCAGCTGTGCAGAATGTAGTCCAGATGGTGCAGGAGGAATGGAGAAAAAACAAACACCTGATGACGGACAGCGAAAGCTTAGAGGATCACGATAACGCTAGGGTTAAAGAAAACAGAAATAAACCTTTCAACTGCTCCACTGTACAGGACAGAGCGTAATGAATTTCCACAGACACAAATGTAATAACACATTGGGGTTTTTTTGTCTGTGTGTGTGTGTGTGTGTGTGTGTTTTCGGAGCCTGAGGTTTTGAGTCATTGCTAAAT
>JAPEKO010000011.1:4402199-4413121 GCA_027576075.1 Cathorops hypophthalmus
CCCCCCCCCCCCCCCCCCCCCCCCCCCCCCCCCCCCCCCCCCCCCCCCCCCCCCCCCCCCCCCCCCCCCGCCCCCCCAGATCAACACACACAACGATTAAGTTCCATTCATTTCCAAGGAGAAGCATGTGAAAAGAGAGCATGATGTCGAGTGACAGGGTGATTGCAAACAGTCCGATGTGAAGAGAACCGTGAGCAGATCCCTGCATCTCGACATATCGAGCAGACTTTATTCATGCAAATCATCTCTCAGAATGGACAGTGTGCAGCGTTTAACATGAATAATCATCCATACGTCATGATGGTGGTGGTGATGATGGTAAACCTGGTGGGATTCAATGCGCATGAGCTCAGGTGATCGATAAGAGTGAGCGTTTAGCAGGAAAGGGGGAAAATAGAGACGGAAATAAATAAAAAGTCAGAAGAAGCTCCCAGTTTGGTCCAGTGTCCAGCACTCACACGTGCGCGCCTCCGCCCATTCGGACTCCATCCATCCCCCTGCGCCCTCCCTGCACTTGGCCCTTGCTCCCTTGGCCCTTGATGCCTCTTTAATAGACAAAGGTGTCTGCTATAGGGCTGAATATGGCTGTCTGGGATTCTCCATGTAGCCTGGTGGCATTTAGTGAAGCAGAGCTGCTGTGCTTTATTGCCCCGAGTGTGTGTGGAAGGAGCCGAGCTGCACCTGCACTCTTTGTTCCGCGGATAAACAATACCACTCATGTCTTGGGGGCCATATTCATTTTCAATCATTCATCACAGAAAGAAACGCCAGTCACTCACTTCTTACATTAAAACATGATCCCACTTTATTATTATTATTATTATTATTATTATTATAGTTGTAATACTAACACTACTAATTCTGGAACCTTTAGGATTTTCATATTACCACTTTGGTATTGTTTTTGGATCCACTGATGTGTTTAGAACCTTTAACTAGCACTAGTGATAATAGTTACTGCTAATATAAAAAAAAAAACAACTACTCTCCCAGGATTATTATTATTATTTTAAAAAATGTATTGTGTTAATATTTAAAGCAAATAAATATAAATTAATAAATAATTACCTTAAATGAGCATCATTATTATTATTATGCAATGTACTTATTTTTAAATATATAATTAAAATTAAAATGAGATTGTTTATATAACTATTATTCAAAATAAATAATTAAAATAATACATTCCTTATTAATATTAATGTAACTCATATTCATATTATTATTGTTGTTATTCAAATTAGACTGTTAATGTAGCTATTATTCAGAATATATAAATAAAAATACATTATTATTATTATTATTATTATTATTATTATTATACCAGTATGACAGGATTTCATCCAGGACCCTTCCCAATGATCTAATCATGTAAATAATCAATAATCAGCTGATCCATCATGTGCTGTTTGCTGTGTGTCCTGTATATGAGCAGTGATGGCGATGGCGATGGCGATGTGTCTCTCCCCGTGACAGGCCCGGCTGCTTTATAACCCCATGAGAAATCTCAAGGGTAGAAGAGAACATGCTAAAATAGAAGCTCAAAAACTGGACCAATGGATTCACACACACCCACCCCCACACACACACACACACACACACACACACCCACACACACACACACACACGACTGTAGTACTGACTGAGAAATGTGTATGAATGCTGTTCTCTCTAATGCACGATAGAGCTGAGGAGAATTCATGCTTTGGAAATGTTATTGAATTATTGGTCTCTTTGTGTTACAAAAAAATATATCGCATTTCCACATACTCTTCCACTTGAAATGAGGGTTTAAGGCAGCTAGATGTTTCACATCTGCCTCTTTGGGGGCTTGTTCCTCTAATTCTGTAAGGCACTCACTCATATTTAATACGGAATTCATTCGTAAATAATCACACAGCCAACACTGCAGAGGCGAGAGTTCAACAGGAGCGTGTAGGAAGGAGAAAAGACACGGTTCTTCATGGGGTTCTTTCAGGGTTTGCCTTTACATGCCACTGTTTACGAAAGGTGTTTGTTTATGAACTCTGCCACAGGGTTCTACCTTAGAACCTTTATGGAATCCTTAAAAGCACAGGATGTAGGGAGTGTGTTTATATTAGTTGTGTAAGTGGATCTTGATGCAAGTGGATCATAAGTGTATTCTTATTTCCAACATATTTTCTTGAGTTAAAAGAATGTAAGCAGTACATTTTATATATTTCTCGTGTTAATATTAAGTGTTAAAGCTGGACACTGGATGTTTTATGATTCTGTATTAAAAAGCAATTATATAGTAATACTGTCCTGGAGTGTATATAATTTTACAGTGTATTAATATTAAATAAAAGATTAAAAACATAAGATGAAGATAAAAATGTTATAGGATGGTGTGTGCGTGTCTTTAATGCAGGTCTATCTACAGAATTGTACAATTGGCATAAAAAGGATACCGATTACTGTAACTAATGACTAAATCAATCACCAATTTAGACTTTTTTTTAAGCACCCCCCCCAAGACAGCTTTATTTTATGGTTACGACATCCAAAATCACGTGCATATTTAAATGTTTCCGAATGGAAAACAAAACATCAGAATGCATTACCCGTGAGTGCATAAAACAGTGATATGTTCTGAAAGCCACATCTCTGGCTGTGCGACAAAGAACACTTTGACTGCAGTTTCACATATTCAAACAGAAAAGGTGCTCAAAATATATGGCCAATGCACAACAACAACGCGGTCTGAGAGGCCAAACGCGATGATTCAGTATAACCTGGAAGCGGCGGGAAGACGGAAATCACAGATTATCGGATGTGATTTTATTTTATGGCTGTAATCATGTAAGACATCGCAAAGCCATGGAAGGCCGAGGCCTACAACAAACACGTGTAGCGTAGCCAAAGCTCTCAGCGGTGGATGTGTTTGTTTCTTTCACAGCTCAGCTCTCTGATGGGCGGTTAGTGTAACACGGTTGACTCTAAGTGTGCTCATGCACAGCCACTGGGCTGGAGACTCTGAACCCTATGGAGAAAGCAGCTCCAGCTTTTTTTTTTTCCAAACGTTTGAAATGCACCCAGGGGCCAAATAGCTGAGAACAGCCCCGTAGTGCCTCAGCTAAAAAAAAAAAAATCTGGAGACTGTTTGCACAGATATTTCAACAGTGCCAGCATTGAGGACATTTTGGAGAAGAAGCAGAAGGAAAAAAGAGAGCAGGAGGAGGAAATCAGGGAAATCAGGAAATCAAATCTGCAAGGTTCAGAGGTGCGAAAGGATGACTGAAGACCGGTTAGGAAAAGAAGAGACAGAGGATGGTGGTGCGTAAGGTAAGCGCCTGCTTCGTTTGAAACCTCACAGCCTTCACGTGTGATGATTTGGATTCATTTAGGCTCCATTTTCTGCATTTTAATTTTTTATTTTTCCGATTTTGTTCTCTTGTTGCATTCTGGCATGCATTTATGTTTGAGAATGCATGCAGCAGGGAACAAAATACACGAGACACGGATCAATAGGATGGATCTGTTTGGTTTTTTGTTTTGCATGCAACCTGGCTGCGTTTTCTCCACATGCATACATGCACACACAACACCAGTGTTGAGTCAGCCTCCTACAGAGTGTGAGAGCTAAGATTATTGGATGATGAGGAGAAATCTTTCTCTCTCTCTCTCTCTCTCTCTCTCTCTCTGTTCACCATGGAAAGCTTTCAGCTTAAATCACCACCATTCTCCAGCCACTGCAGACCATCTCCTCTTTTTTAATAGGAAGACAGTTAATAATCCCTTCTTCTTCTCCTTCTTCTCCTTTTTGTCTCCCCACACCCCTGCACGCTATCCGTCTGGCCTGTCAGGACCACGCTGAATCAAAAGCAGAAGTGCTCTTCACAGATGACTGATTAGAAACGCAAAATCACAGAATCCATCTTCATGGTCACTTTTATTATAGTCATTTTTAAACTGACAGCAACCTGCTCGTGGAACAGATTGCATTTCTGACGCAGGGAGGAGGGAAAGCTTATTGTGTGAACCTAGTACGCCTAGTCAAAAAAAAAAAGAAGAAGAGGAAGAAGAAGAAGAAAAATGCACTTTACAATTTCTGGATCACACCTGGTTAGAATTATAGACTTCTTAAGCTTTATAGGAACGAACGAAGTGAAGCGGTTTGCGTTTCTGTGACAGATTTCTTTAATCAAAATGGCTGCTATGAAAATAGTCAAGTGTTTAAGCGATAAGTAATGAAAGAAACCAAATTAAAAAGCATTATTATTATTATTATTATTATTATTATTATTATTATTAACAATGCATCTTGATAAGAATGGAAGCTTTTCTCGACCTTAAAAAAAAGAGAGAAAGAAAGAAACCACTTTGTTCTTTTATGGATGAACAACATCATTCCCTAAATTAAAACAATCAAGCAGTAATCACGCAGCCGGCTCTAAGCTCAGAGACGGCCTGTTCTGTGTGCGTGACATAAACGAGTGGTAGCGCTCCTTTGGCATGACTCAGTCGTAGGCTAATCCTAATTGACGTGGGTCTACAAATCAGCAGAGGTTACATGTGTCTGAGGTTATACTCATGTTTGGAACAAAAGGAAAGTGGGTCATATAAAACAAGGAGTTTTTTTGCTCTTCCTTTGTCTCTCAGAAAATCTGAAGAGCAGACAGCCTGCTGTATTTAATGTCCTCCATAACATCAGGCTGAATCACGCTGTCTAAATATAACGCTTCAAATAGTGCGATATGAAAAGATGAAGCGTCGTGTCGAAGGGGAGGAAATGATTCTGTTTAACCAAGGTCTTGTTTGCTTGGGGGGAGTTTTTTGGAAAAATTGTCTTTTATTTATTTATGTGGAATGCTTTTGTTGCATGAGAGATTTTAATTTTGTCATAATCTCTTGTTCTCACCTCTGAGCTCCATTCTGGGAAAAGCTCTTTTAGCTTTTTTGATGATCAAAAATAACCAGTAGGAACGCAGGATATGGGAAAAATTATATTCACTGCACCATCTCATTTATATATATATATATAATGAAAGAAGGAATGTTATTGATTGATTATTTTTCATTTGCATATTGCATGCCTCGACAATATCGGTATTGTGATACTGATTATCAAGTGATGTATCGTTTGGCCCTAATGTAATAATGTAATAATATCAGAGCAGGGGTAAAAATGTGTGCAAAGTGTATTTAGACTGGAGGGCATTTGGGGCAAAGAAGAAAAAAATCTGTCAGTGACGTTGCTGTGTAGCTGCAGACAGGTGTGCTCTAGGCAAACACACACACACACACACAGAAAGAGAGAGAGATGCTGACCGGATGCCTTTTTTTTTTTTTATAAACGCAAACCAAAAGGAATGTCTATAAAACTCAAAATCCCATGCTCACACACACAAAATAAAGTCAAAGGTAAGCACAAAGGATACACTCATGGCCAGGCATAAAAACAAAACAAAAACACACACACACACACACACACACACACACACACACATCCGTGTTGAGGCAAACACGACTCAAACTCAAACATGACTCAAACACATGTTGTCAAGAGAAAGAAAAAGAAAAAGACAACGCTGAAAAACTTCCAGTCTCCCACAGGAGCCTTGCCTTTTTTATGATGTGTCGGAGATAACACACTGTCTGTGTCGACTACAGGAAACAGTACCGGGAGAGAATCCGGCCTCGGACTTGTCCACAAAAAGGAGTAGTAAAAAAAAAAAAAATGGCGGCAGTATTTTATTACATTGTGAAGTTCACTGATGACAAGGACTAACTGCCATGAAATTCCCCAAAGAAGATGAAACGTCCCGGGATCGTGGAGCTGCAGGAGGGGAGCACCGGGAAAGGAGGATAAATCCTAAAGAAGCAGCCGGGAATGCTCGCTGAGAGGCAAAACCAAGACAAACAGCACATCAAACCTTCGCCTGCAAAGCCTTCTTTTTATCCCGCTGGCATTAAACCCCAGACCCACACACACACACACACACACACACACACACACACACACACACACACACACACACAGCAAAGACACACATCCACAAGCCCAGTATCAAAACAGCATTGAGGAAACAGTGTCTCCTACCGCACCTGCGTTTCTGCGTTCACTTCCTCTCCAGCGGTGCTTATTCGTCACTCGTTACTCATTCTTGTGCGTTGCACATCGCGGAATACCGCACGGACATGATGATTCGTAAATATGGCAGTAAAATCAGTGAGACGGAGGGTTTCAGGTACCACAGACGCAAAAAGCAGGCCAGAATAGTTAACTTTCAGCAAGTCTCTGATTCCTGGGGTTCAACATCCTGGCTCCCCTCCTCCTCCTCCTCCACCTCCTCCTCTACTTCCTCCTCCACCTCCACCTTCCACTTCCACGTCCACTTCCACCTCTACCACCTCCGAGCTCTTTAAAAGAGGGAAAAAAAGAGAAAGAAGTGAGGCAAGGAGAGAAGAGGGTAGAGGAAGCAGCATGGGTCATGTAAAATGCATAAGCTGCATTTAAAAATAATTTAATTCTGGAGCTGAAGCAGCTCATCTCCTGCCACCAAGGATCCGGGTGAGGGGCTTTTTTTTTTCCTCATGAATGCACCTTTTGTGACAGGCCACATTTCAGCTCAGGGAAAGCAAAAAAAAAAGTGAAATTGAGAAAGAGAGAGAGAAACTTGTTGTTTATAAGCACTAGAGCAAATATTTTTTCAATTGGAAGGAGTGTCGCGGTGCTCATCACGTGGATGTCGATGTGTGCGTTGGGCAAGTCCGCTCTCATTATCTGTGCCGTTCAGGAGGATTTTTTATCTACCAACAACAGAGGTGTCCTGTAAATGCGTGCGTGTGTGTGTGTGTGTGTGTAAGGTGCACTACACAGATTCCTCAACAGCTCAGGCTTAAATAAACCAAAATTCTCCAATTAAACCATAGTTGAAGAAACAAAACAAACTCAACTCGGCGTTATACAACACACACGTTAATTTACCCCAACCGGCACATCTCCCAGGAGCGGATTATGAATCCATCTGGGTTTGAAGCATATGTTTTCTATAGCACGCATACATAGGATAATTATGTTACACTTCTGACCTTTGGTGAAACAAAAAAAGAAAAAGTCCTTGAACTGTGAGGAAAAGGATAAACCCAAGATGCCACATTCTGTACGTTAGACCTTGAAACGATCCGGCAATTTTTTTTTTCCCTGCTTCTCATTTTCACTTCATATCCCCAAAATAAGAAGGTTCTTTGTTGCGTGCTTCCTGATTGATCCTAATCAAAACCATTCGGTGCGACAGCTTTTTTTTTTTTCTTCAGTAATAGATCAGTGCTGTTATATGAACACGCATCAAAAAAAATATGACAGATATATCAAGTAGTGAAGGAAAAATGAAGACGGCATGGGCGAGTGGTGATTTTCATGAGATCTGAACCGAAGATAATGTTCTCTTTAGAACATTAGCAGGCGTGTAAACTGTGCATACGGTATAAAGCTGTTTGGACAGAGATTCCTCTGGACAGCCTGTGAGGACAGGACGACTACCTGCTGCCTGAAAGGAGGTAATCGATAGCAGGAAATCGAGGCGTGCACGAGGTTCGTGAGCAGTTTAGGCTGATAAAAGTGGCCGGTGTCAATATTTGGATACCAGAGGCGAGCGAGATGAGAGAGGAAAGAGGAGTACGTGTGACGCTCTGTGTTCAAACAGCCACTTGGAGTGAATGCAGAAAGGCCAAAGCTCTCTCTCTCTCTCTCTCTCTCACACACACACACACACACACACACTATTTATGGCTGGTAATGCCAAAGTTGAGCAAAATCAATGTAGCCAAGCTAAGATTTAACAGGAGGAGTAACTCTAGTATCTCTCTCTCTCTCTCTCTCTCTCTCTCAGACCACACGTCTTGAGAAATGTAAAGCCATCAGCTTGTATTCAAAGTTTTAATTCTTCCTTTAAAGTGAATAAGCTTGAAAAAAAAAAAATATACAGCTCATCAAGTAACTGAGAAACCGTAAAGCACAACTCCTTCCACAAACGTTAAATAAAAATCTACTAAAAAAAAAAAAACCTTCACCATATATCAACAAATTCTTTTAAAATCTGGAAAGTCCAAGATATCATATTAGAACGAATACATTAATTCTAAACCTGTGATTCGGAGCTGCTGTTATAGAACACGAATCAATCCTTGTGACCAATCAGAGGCCAGCATTCAACAATCCTGGGATATAAGCTACAGTAGACCAGCTCTGTGTGTGTGTGTGTGTCCTGAACGGAGGTCAGACACACACTCCTTTCGGACATGTGTCATAAAAGCACCTGTGCTACCTGACGGCTGATGGGGTCACGTGGTTGACATGCTGTGTGTGTATAAAAGAACGTTTTTTTTTTCAGGGCTGTGTGAGGGGCTGAGTCATGGTTGAAGGGTACGTTGAACTACACACACACACACACACACACATGGATATGTATGCAGGATACACACAGCTCTCATCTGTGTGTGTGTGTAGAACTAATATTGAAGTTCACACTCTAGGTTATCCACGATAGTCAAAATAATCATATAACATATCCAGTATGCATATATTAAATATATTAAATATGTATTTCATTCCTGTTATACATGCTGTCATGCATATAGGGTCAGTTTGTCAAGGTTGAAAGGCAGCAGCGTTCGTTTCTCGCTGCGTCAATCATCACTGCACACTTGAGGTAATGTTGTGACTTTAAAATATAACAGTAACTACGTTTATACACAGCCGAATAATCCATTAATAATCTGATTGATAGCTCAATGGCAGTAAAAATAAAATAAATAAAGCGAAAAGGTCTGAAGTGGAACAGGACCAGAGTAAAGCAGGAACTGAAGTTAAACATCAAAATCTTTGGGTTTCCTCTGAGTTTCTTTGCAAATCCCAAAAACATGTTGGTGGTTGGACACGCTGCGCTAAAGTGTGCATCAGTGTGTGTGTGTGTGTGTGTGTGTGAGATACATCAGCATCCCATACTTCCTGAGACAGATGCTGGATAGACGCTGCTGGATTCATCATGGTCCTGACTAAAGCTGAACAAAAGGGTTGCACACAATCACAATATTGTGCGATTGTTGCTTTGTTTTTATTGCTGTCTGTTTCAGGTATTTGGAAGTGTTTTTTTTCCCCCCTGACGCTGACATTTTTACTCACAAGTGAGCTGATTAATGACTCAATGGACATGTTACACACTGACAAGATGAACATGCTTCTCGTTATGGTCACATTTTCACTCAACTGCTGTTAATTTAGTGTTCGTGTTACTGAATACTGTATTATATGCAACATGCATGGAAATGGAGAAGAAGTGACGTTTAGTGTCCATGTAAACAGAATCGGTGTTGAAAATGTAAAAATCAATCAGAGCGATTGTGAGTGGTCCAGAGCTTCTGTCTGTCATGTTTTGAATATTTATTAATTATTGCTCACGTTGCAGGTTAGAGGTTATGGGTTTGCGTTCTGAGCCAATGAGCGTCAAAACCACTTTTCCAAGTGTAAACAGGGTTAATTAAAGTCTAATCATCGAACCAAACAAAACATCACACATTCACACTTGAATTGGAGTGAAAATCCTCAGTGTCCTGTTCAAATCGAGTGCATTGTCGTCATTCTCATTACACCAACATATAAATCACCCTTATAATAATAATAATAATAATAATAATAATAATAAGCATTTCTTCAAGATTCATCTCTCAAGCATTAACACAAGCCTCACTTCACAGTGTCACGTGTCACATTTTCCATCCTTTACCTCAGCCATGAGTAATTTAGGTTGCATTCAAAATGCCCAGCGCTTCTCTCTTCTCTCACACATCCATTACCTCCGTAAGATCCCTAGAAAATATTTCAATTGGATTGCAATGGCCTTTTAGGCCTCTTTGATCCACCCCTCTCATTTTAAGACTTCCATTGTCCGGGGTTCACTATCCACCGTGATAGCAGGCCTTCCCAAGGCAAAGCTCCTTAACCAGCTTTTCATCTGATTCATTATTATTAAATATTCTGGGATGCGCCCATATTACACAGGCCATGTGGTTTATAGATATATCCTGTACATATATTTAGATTTAAAAGTGTATATACGTAGAGAGAGAGAGAGAGAGAGAGAGAGAGAGAGAGAGAGAGAGAGAGAGCGAGAGAAATCAATATAAAAGTTCTCAAGGTGCCAATAATTTCTCTTCATATGGATTTATGAATCGGGTAGCGCTAATAAAAGATTAAACAGTACGACAGAGAGTTTTCTGGACGGTGTATGAGTTATACGTTTATTTTCATGGCAGAAGAAAAGATGGCGTGACGACGTGTTTAATCTCTTCCCTGATATAAATGAACAAACTGCCCACGTTTCTCTTGACTCCATCAAGAACAGCTCTGCTCTTTGAAGTAGCGTGTGTACGGTACCATGCCATGTGTCCGACGCTTCATTACACAACTGTAGACGCATATATTTATATTTATACATATCCTGATGTAATAATAATCCCAATGTGGTTTACGCATTAAAAACATTAAAAAACTGGACAAAGAGTAAAAATATCCACAATTTGTCGATAAGGATGAACAAACCTGTAAAACGTGAGATAAATATTAAAGCGAAAGACTGAGATCCTAAACAAGGATAATGAGAGAAACTGTCAAAACATCCTGCTTGGTTTTACAAATGAACATTATGAGCATTGCTCTGACAACGTGTGCTTTTATTTTAAAATGTTACTAGGAGTCACAGTGAACAGTGTATAAGATAAGATGAAACTTTACTGATCATACGAAGTGAAATTTCGGTGTTATAAACAAGAATCAGACGAAACGCAATAACGTACGAGCACGGTATCAAGGAATATAAATTTTTAGTATAATTACATAAGTGAATATCATAATTCTAGCGCGCTCATTGGTCGAATTTCACGCTGTAAGGAGCGATATT
>JAPEKO010000011.1:4654777-4668599 GCA_027576075.1 Cathorops hypophthalmus
TGATATTTTCAAAGAAGCACTGCCGTGTGGTCGCAATAAGTTTCATACTCGGTTAGCGTTTCGTTTCCATGTAGCCCGGGCCTTATTCAAGCTCATTGGCAAATTTCGGTGATCAAATAACAAAACTGTTATCAGCAGCTGCAAAGTGGATTATGTTGTGTCATCTGAAGAAAAGAAACGACACAAAATAAAGTGTGCAGCGAAGTGTGGAGTCAGGCAAAGCCAAGATTTATCACTTAGATCTGCTAAACCGCATCATTGTTCTCAACGCCTCATTAGCATGGAGGTAATTGCAGTGCTTTTGTAGCACTGTGCATTTAGCACTTTGACTCGGTGATAATTACTGTAGTTGCTGCAACACTGCTCTAAACACTTCAAAGTTGCACACATGATTTACATAATCCCAAAAAGCCATCCATTCAGAGGCACTGGTGGTGCCGAATGTCCGTGTTGGACTTCAAAGATGGCTAGAACACAATACGATAATGAGTGGCATTCAGGGTTCTGTAGGTGCTAAAAAAGGCAACTGGACTTGCTTGAAATTTTCAGTTGCCTTTTTTAGCACCTACGGTTTACTATGACCTGGATGACTGAGAACCTTCACAGACGACATTCAGGGTTGTTTTATTTTTAATTTCTTCTCAAATATTGTGTTGGCTCAAGATTTATAGATCAGTAACAGTACTTAAAGAAATATGAAATCATTAAATATTATAATTTGTGTATTTGACATTAAAAATAGCGATCTTAGCTTGACAGAAATTTTCCACATTCACAGGATGAACCCAGACTAATATCATATACAGATAAATCATTGGATAAAAGTTTGTGCTGAACATGTCTGTCGATGATAAAATGAAGGGGACCACACACACACACACACACACACATACAGTATATGCCTTGTATTTTATGCAAGGCTAAACAATTGATTTTTGCAAATCATTTTAATACATCATGACTCCTTCAAGCACTTTTTCCCAGTAGACCCCTGGTGTGGACTGGAACCATGGTACGTCTTTAGCAATAATGCAAAATCAATGAGCAGAAACGGAGCTATCATCGCCTTACATGCAAGCTGCTATTTTACTGATTTCAAATTAAATCCACAGTACGTCCAAACAGAAAAATTGGCATCCCTACTCGATGGGAAATGAAATATTACATTTTCTATTTTTGTGGGAACAAAACAAAAATCTCCTCTTCTAAATGAAAACACATTGATTCCTTTGGCTGCACCAAACGCTAAACAAACCGCAGTGTTTTGAAATAGATACGTATATGTATGGTAATTCTTTCATTTATCTCTGAGATATGGCCAAAGAGAGACAGAAAGAGTGAAAGAAAGAGAAAGCCCTCTTCTATTTGCAGTTCCATTAATCTCCTGAAGATTTAAATGCATAATCCAAAGGAAGACAAAGCAAAAGTCCAGCACCCGTCACCCAGGATTAAATATTCATGCTGTATGCCTCTCTCTGCTTTTACACCGACAGCGTCCATGCTTGCTGCTCTTTGATATGGAGTCGGCTAAGGCGCTTACGTGACTGCTGGCCCGTGAACGAGGAGGACAGCGCAATCAGAAAAAGTACCAGAATCAACATGAAATAGCCGGCAATTACTGGCACAGGTTTTTTTTATTTTTTCACCACAAGGAGAGCGTATATAAATTCAGTGTGTTCTGGAAGAGCTCATGGCCCTCGTGTTGGGTGGAGGGCGCAGGAAAATAACTATGCCCATAAGTGATTATGTACTCATTCCAGTTCTGTCACTTTGTGTTTGCGCGTCTATCAATGACGTGGACGTCAAGTCCTTCAGAATTTAAACAGCATATAATTTAAAACTAATGCTTTTAGAGGTCATTATTCTGACATTCATTCTGAGTAGACTAAAAAGAAAAAAGGACAGAGAGAGAAAGAGAGACAGAGAGAAGCCATGCTTGTGTTGATCTGTGTATATCTTGTCAAATCATTTATCGTCCATAGTTTGACAACTGAAATAGCCTGGGGGGAAAAAAAACAATCCTGTTTCAAAGTCTGATCAGAAAAATTGGTATTGAAATTACAAGCCTGACGTGAGTGGAAGCATGACTGCATATACAGCATATTTACAGCTTTTAAACTAAACATGCTATCAGAATTATAAGCTACTTATCCTTTGTTAAATATGGGCTAATGCTATCCAGCAAGTTGGGCTAAAATGCACAAACATTTGGTTCTGTATATGTAACACTGACATATTTCATTTTTCCTTTCGGAATATGTTTACGAAGCTGAGTGGCAAAAAGTGAGTGTTTATCCAGCCTCCAAATATTACACAGTCGGGCACCTACAGCCTGGGAAGTTATCGTCATTCTAACACATCTCAAACCCCTCACAGTTTTCCCCACAATTTGGGGTTTTCCTGAATTCCTCATGTGTGTGTGTGTTCATTTTTTCTGTATAAAGCTATCCATCTAACCACAATGTGATCACTGCAAGGAAAATAATATTTACATCCAGTCACTGTCATAACAGCTACACCATAATGACACATAACAAAATAATTCTACCTAATTGTAGCCTTATTGGAAAATTGTAAAGGTTGGAATTTGTTCTAGTTAGAAAATATTTCAGAAGAATTAAAGTTTAAATCCATAGAAACACAGATTTTTGCATGTATCAACCATGACAAAACTAATCACTTTTATCGTACATATAATGATGCATTATATCTCTGATGATTTTAAGCGATAAAGCTGAATGAGAGATAGCATGAGCATGGTTTTATAACTCCTATCAGCTAACTTCACAGTGGGTATGGGTAAAAACTTTAAAAACCAAGTACACTATGAAGTTCGGAGTTCAGTACCAAGCTTGTGATCAGACGGGGTTTTTTTTTTTTTAATTCGTTGTTTTTTTTCCTTCTCTGCTGTCCGATTGCCAAACTGTGAAGATAAACAACTCTCCAAGATGTACATGGATCTCGATAACTGAATCTTATCCTCTCTGGAAAACATGCACTGGTGATCTGATGACATCACTAATCAATAGACAGTACATTACACGTCTCACAAGTTCTCAGGATTTGCATTACTTTGTGGCATGGGGAATAAAGAGAAATATGCCCATCAGGTCAGGGTAATGCTAATGACTGGACCTTGCAGACTTGATCACCGCTCCTTCACTTGAAGGCCTGTCATTCAGGATTTAACCGATTCTCTGAATCTGGCTCTTTTCAGCTGTAAATCCTGATATTACAGTCCTCCAGGCTTTTTTGACTGTTTTACAGAGCCATTTAAATAAGAGACCAGGGTAGAAAAGTGTGTCAAGGGTCTGTAACAGATGTCTAGTGGTCTATCCGCTCTCCCTTTGGCTAATTTAGCACTATATTGAGCCTTCAGGGAGGATTGATGGTCCAAGAGGAGGGGCCTTCTCTCCTCCACATGAACAAGTCCCAGGAGGAAGCGGCCACAACTTCCAACACTTTATTACTGGTCAATTTGGAGTCTTCTTTCACTTGGGTGACATGGCTTAGGAGATGTCACAGACTGGCCAATCAATACTTGAAGCTTAGCGGGCTGAAGTGTCTGCCACCACGAATGGCAGCAGCTGCGGCCGCACTCACTCTTGACCTGTTTATCGGACGGTAATTACTTGCGAACTGCTCAACATTTGGCTCAGGCTGACCAGACCACATTAATGAAGACAAAAGGAAAAAAAGTCACAGGCTCGATTGATTAATCGTCGATCGTCCTTGAGCTTGGCCACTGTATTTTAAATGCAACAGTGATTAAGAGAACATGGATAAGGTTAAAAATATTCATGCCTGTCTGTGATTATGCTTTTTTTTTTAATCAGTAATCTAATTTTAAAAATGGTATTGATATTTGGCAAGGAAACAGGCAGTTATAAGTTTCTTGAAAGGCAGCAATTGAGCTTTCCTCCCACAGAATGTCTAATCGACCGGGACTATCTCCTGATATTTCTTGCCTTATTTCCTCTGAATGAAGAGGACGAGCAGGCGGCAGTTGTGTTAGGCTGCGGTTTGCCCGTGGCTCGATGTTCTTGACTTGTGGTGCAGCAAGCTGCTCAGCATGTAAGCAAGCCAAAGCCCGCTAGCTAGAGAATGTATTGATCCTATAGATTCCCTCCAAAAGATGCGATAATGATACATCATGGCTAGATTTAGCTGAACAAACTGTTAGGGAAGTGTGAAACCAATTTTAAAACATAAAGACCGGCGTGTTCCATTGTAACGCCTCTACAACAAAGGAGGTGAAGACATAGAAATCTATAAAAGACCTTAAAATGCCTTTAGCATTGTTGCATTTGTGGCTCAATGAAGCTTGTGTGGTATTTAAACCTTAATAACATATACAGATTGAAGTTATTTCTAACTACTTATGTTTATAACATACTAATTTAGCAGTACTCATTTGTGAAGTGTTTAAGTGAAAAAAAAAACCCACCTCCTGACTGTCAAAGTAAAAAATGATGTGAGCAGCAGAGCGATTAGCCGCAATACTAATCATGTATATAAATATACAAGGAGGAAAAATTTAAAACATGAGCTCTCTTTTCAATTTTGTTCAAGATATATGCTAATAATCCAGCATGAAACACATCAAACCCTTTCATTTTTCAACCTAAATCAACATATCTGTGCTTTAAGCTTCTTACTACACTAAAAAAAAAATCATAAGTTTTTTTTAAATAAAATCCAGACTCTACATTCGACATTTTCCAGCTGATTAAAATGTAATCATTGATTATTCTAAGCCACAATCTTTTTTACATCAAGGGGAACATTTATTTTAATCTCAGTTTTAATTACTTGGCCAATTTCTGCTTCCATGAGAAGATATTCATCTTTTCAGTATGCAAATTATTAGATGAAATAAAAGATGAGTGGTCCAAATAAGGGGAAAAATAAATGAATAAAAAAATATCAGGAAACTACTTCAGGCTAGATTTCTGGTATCAGTCGGAGAAACTTTAATTTAATAACACAGTAGATTATATGAATACAATGTCATATGAAAATGGCATACTTCTACATCTGTATGTTGCAAGCTTAATACAAAATATTACAGATAGCATAGTAAACCACGAGAAGAGAATAACTTTGTTTCTGTAATATACTGAATATGATTGTTGCTAATCATGTAATTGGAATATATTTGGAATAATCCAAATTAATCGATCGTTTTTTAAATGCATGTCTCGACTTCTGAACTTATATACAATATATTAATACATATACAAGAGATTACAATTAGATAATGTGCCGATAGTGTGCCTTCGTTCTTATTTTAATGAAATAAATAGCATTTTTGCTGTTTTCTTTTCTAGTACACTGTACACCTAGTTCAATGGCGTTTTTTCCCCCTTCTGCTTATCTAAATGCTGGAAGAAGCCAGCATGCTGAGTGGTCATTTTGGTGCTGTAATGGCCAAATGAAAATAACAACATGTCTCTTCACACAAAATGACCACAGCATGACGCTGCCAGCTGAAATTAATTCCACTTTTGAGTGAGGCAGGGAAACACTCCAGGTCCCTGCGATCTACTGTACAAGTCTTGAATATGTAGGAGGCCTTATCTTTCACTCGCCATTTCTCACTGCAATTCAATCTCCCAAAGTTCAGGATTACACTGATGGAAATGTACATCAAACAAAAACATTATTTTTTGGCGCTGAAACGCCTCCCCAAGCCATGGGGAGGGGGAGGAATGGATTTGCAGCGGTGTGACGAAAAGGTAGATGTCTTTGTGTTGGGAAAGGAAATGAAGGGTCACAGCGAACTCATCATTTTAGCTCATGATGCTTTCATATAACTGAGTTGTTAGAAAGAAATGAGCAAAATCTTGATGCAAAAGGATGAACTAATTTCACTTCTCCCATACAGAATTTCATATTCTATTAATAATCCTGAGCTAAAATAGCACGCTACTTAGGCAGGGTCATAAAAAGGGCGGAAGAAACAGGATATTAACCAAATCCAAGATGCAAAGCTGCCTGTGTCTTAGTTAACAAAGAGGAAAGCATATGCTTTACCTTCTAAATGTAAAAGCATGCATTAATGCCCTATGTTCAGTTTTAACTTTAGCATGTGTTCCCCATAACAAGGAGATCTCAAACACTCGCTTAGCTCTGGAAAGTGAAATCTTCACAGTTGTGTGAGCGATTTGATCATTTCAGAGTTTAGAAAGTCATGCATGACAGATTTTATTGTCTTCACGTGTGTAACAAAAACCATGACCCAGAGCAATGTATGACAATATGAGAAAAATATTAAATAATAATAAATAATAGCAGGGCATGACGAATTAACTTGAACATAAAACAGACAACGACAACTGGTTGGTCTGACTGTACAAGCTAACATATTATTACTATCGAGCTAAATCAATCAAACATAAAATAAAAATAAAAATATGTTGTCTTTTTATGATTCAATTCAACGTTAGCTTTATTAGTGAAATGACTTTATTCAAAACAACTAAAACATTTAAACCTGCTACCAAATCAAATCTGGCGTACGCTCGCAGGACCACAGCAGTGTCACAGCCACTTGACGTCTCTATTCAGTGTGTAATGATGTAAATAATTGCAGACAATTAGCATCTTATTAATGAGGCTGAAACAAAAGGCCAGCTCCCCTGGCACACATTTTTTTCCAGCTCGACAGAAAACAAAACCTCACTGCTGTTGACAATATGCCATCTGTCTCCAAATCCACAGGCAAAGAGCAGCCATGCTCAATGTTAATATGACATGTTGAAACATTAATCGCCCCCTTGGGCCAACATAATTACTACTCCATGTTAATCACCTAACAATTAACAGCCATCAGTTCCGAGGGGCAATCAACGAATTAGCTGGAGAGAGGCTTGTGCACGTTCGCTGACATTCTGCTCATTCAAAAGCAGCCCAGGCCTTTAGAATGACACCTCCTGTGCACACGAGAAGAACTCATTTGCACTTGTACCAATTAGACGCTCTAATATCCCTCAGTGAATTGGAAGGCCCTTTCACACATTTTGTACCTTTTGATTTTTTTTTTCACCCTTCCTCTTGTAGTGCTATATTCTGAATTTTTAATGCATTGCTGGATTTGACTGTATGGTTCTATTCTTTTAATATTTGTATCATTTACATGAAAAGGAAAAAAAGGTGGACTCGGTGCCACATTAAGGATGATCATCTTTGCTCCTACTTTACATTATTCATATTGATAAACAAAACTTGAAACACACACAATCATATATAAACAAAAAATGTCATTTGTCACATCACATGAAATAGTAATAATGACTTATAATTATATTATCATGTTACACCCATCGGCATTCCATATGTGTATAAGTTTCATCACGCCGTGATGTGATAATGTCATTTTTTCAACGCAAAATTTCAACACAAGCTTTTATTTCATATTAAAAACCTCCAAATTCAATCACACAGCTTCGTCCTACACTAATCAAATTCTTTACTCCTTCATAATTCTTTATATTGCTCGAGATACATATCACCGTGCCCGTATCACTAGAAAATAAAATGCAAGCCGTATTGCGAGTAAGAGAAGTGGCGTTTGGTCTGAGCGCTATACAGTATGTCCGTGATATACTCTGGATGCATGAGAATGCATGAGTGATGAATTCTCGTTGAAGACACCAAAGCATACATATTTATGTTTTTTCCCCAATGCGTCTGAATAATCAGGGGACGGCTGACAGTCAGGTGCTGGCCTTGACCTGGGATGAGGGTCCGATTTAAATGTCAACCTCTGCATCACCAAAAACTACCTATGGCAATTACTGGAAGGTTTAATGGCTTTGCTGTCTTGTTCTTAATTTGCTGAAATGGCTAAATCAATAGCTGCAGTTGTAGTCACAGCTTCTTGTTTTACTGCTTTAAGATAAAGTCGAAAGAGAAGACAATCTTCACTTCCAATTTGCAATGTTCAGCATCAGGTCGGCTCTTATCAGTGGGGTTTAAAAAAGCAGCTGTCTGACCTAACCGGCATGTCGCTCAAGTGGAGGTGGACAACACGCCGCTGCTGCTGCTCTAATACAGACAAAATGGAGAATGACAAGCGTATTATTATTATTATTATTGACTGGTCCAAACTAAAATTAAACTGTGATCATAAATTGCCTATATGGAAAACATTCATTTTTTAAAAATAGTGGATGTCACACGAACTGTTCAACAGATACAGAAACTGACCAGAAAACAAAAGATAAAGGCTAAACCCTTAACTCAGTCATGTAAGGCAGAATGGATCTCTCTCTGTGTGTGTGTGTGTGTGTGTGTGTGTGTTCAACCTCCTGTGTGACCAACTCTGTCTCAGCTGTTTTTAGTTCAAACACAACCCAAAAGGTTACATATATAAAAAGAGCACCGAGACCTCGAATCCTTCAAAAGACAAGGCGGCGTTCATCCCAACAACTATTTAACACCAGTGTTTTTGGCATTATGCAAATGAAGCTGTTGTAAAGTGTGTGTTCATTTAGCTTGTTTTTTTTTTCTTTTAAAGAAACCCTCAGATGTTTTGGCTCAGCATGTGGCCTGTTAATCCATCTTAAAGCCTCCTCTCCATAATCTCCCTCTTTCATTAGCGAAGATGACCACAGAATGCCACCTTTATTGCTTTTCGCTTTCTAATTGCATGCTGATCATATATTTTTACTTTTTTTTTTTTTTTAGTCGGAGATTTAAACTGGAATCAGGACACTTTGTAATTGCAAAAATATTTTTACATGTTCCAGACCAGATTAAAGAAAATTTAATCTGGATATTAAGAACATTAAATGTCAAAGTTAGGGGTCAGAGATGAAGCCAAAAAAAAAAAGAAATGGATTTTTAAAAAAGGATGCATTCGGGATTTTTAATAATTATTCTGTGATGTCCTAACATTCCCTAATCATACAATATAATAAGCACGTTTCCAGACGCATTTTTTAATAATATAGCAAGGGATTTAAAATTCTTGCATTTTTGAACATTCCTGCATAGAAAAAGTGAAAGGAATTCAATTCTGCATACTCTTATCACAACAAATATTTACGGTCTTAAATCATAACCACACTTCAGGATAATGCAAATAGTTCAAGAAGCGCATCAAACTTGTCTCGTACTCTTTAATATTTTATAAATGCACATAAAAGAATGTCTTGTTTACAATTTCCCATCTTAACATAACTGTTCAACAATAAGTCTCTTCCACGCCTCCCCACCATCCTGAAAGAATGCTTAGGCAAACACTGCCACCAGCTGGTGGAGAAATAATGTAAACCAACAGCACTGCAAATTCAAAACATACAAGAAAACATGCAAATGGCCTGCATGTTAAGTAATGCATCCCTCCAGGCGCAGATATGACATGCAGATGGAGAAAAGAAACAAGACTGAAAATGAGAGCTTCGAGAGAGAATCGTTCTGCGAGGATCAAACAGAGATCGAACAAGACCGACTTGTCCATTCCGCATGAAGCATTTTTTTTTTTTTTTATGAGCGGTTCATATTCATTCTCACAGAGTGTAAAAGCCAAATACAAGTGTAAATGTATACACCCGTGTCATATGGAAGCAGTCTTGGGATGAATGGGTGTAGTAATATTTTAGGGATAATCAAAGGATTATTGCAAAAACTAGCAGACGAGTGCAAATGTGTCACTCCACCCTGACTCAATGATTACACTTAAGCCCCTGTAGTTAGGTGTTTTGAATTTCCATATTCACACACACACACACACACACACACACGCACTCTTAAAGAGGGAACGGTGGGGGGAACGACTAAAATGTTGGCTTCACCTTTTATTAAAGCGTATGAAAGACGCTGAAGGAAACCCACACCCTGTTTTCATTAGCCGCATGTCATCCAGAGAGAGAGAGACAGGGAGAGAAGACACCAGTTTTCTTTCCTTTCTACCTTTGCATCTCATATTACTGCATGCAGCTGCATGCATCAAAGCCACAGAAATCCTGATGTTGTTTTTGTATATATTTTTTTCCCAACTTGAAAAAATATATTTGTATTAGGCTTTAAATGTTCACAGAATCAAAAAGAAAAACCAGTGCTTTAAAACACTGCCATCTCATGTGTCTTGACGTCAAAGAAACACTTCCTTTGACAGATTTTACATTTGTATTCATTTTACATGAACATTGCGTTTCTATATTTCATATTATCTCATTTATCTGAAACCTAATTAAGAGCCGATATTTCACATTCCTGTCTGATAATAAATATTATTTTTTTGTATAGTTTTGTACCATCTGGTTTCACTCAGCCGATTTGCAAATGTCCCTTGGTATGGCTAAACAAAGACGCTTCTTGAATTTTTGGTTTGTGCAAAAACAAATCCAGATGGGTTTTTTTCCTTCAGAGGAATGAAAGAGAAAGAAATTTGCATATAACATAACATTCTGATTTGACAACCTAAACATATAGATACAGATACAATGACGTATGTACATTATTGAAAAATCTTGTCTTAATAATGTGTTTAAAAAAAGGCCAAAGAGAATATATCAGGAAATATAAATGTATATTATTGTAAATAAGAAAATGATTGTTTTTAATGTTGATTTTCAAACATTCCTTTTTGAGAATAGCATACCTGAATACATTTTACACATATATATATAGTCATGATCATCCCTGTTCTCAGTGTAAATCCATAATTCAACATATTAATATCAAAGGTACATTAAATACAAGCACAGAGAGCAGAGAAAATGTGCACATAATCAGCCTAGTGTTTGTTGAAGCTGCTGAGCAGGGTTTATTACTATGCAGAAGGCTCGGTAAAAAGCCCTTTGCTGGAGATTTAAACCCACCACCGCCCTAAATCGCACGTCATCACACCAATGAAGCCCCGGACTGCAAATTGCATCCCTTAATGATCACTGGACTGCATTTGTCTGGCGCATCACTCTTCTCCCTCATGCAAATGCGAGTCCCATCATCCTGCCTGACCAATAGGCGTGTGTGATGAAGCAATCCTGCCCTGCGCGTGATTAAAGATGATGGATCTCCTTGGCTGATAAAAAAAAAAAAAAGCCTGGCGTAAATTTGCACACCTTAAAACGTCAGCCCATATGACACGCTCACACATATAAAAGAGAGAGCGAGCGAGCAAGAGAGAGAGAGAGAGAGAGAATTAACGCACCGGGATTAAGCCGAGGGGAATAACGGGGCGTCTCTTTAAAGCGTGCTCCAAATCCTGTATATTACAACAGCCCCGTGACCCCCCTCCCGAGAGCCAAATACTGTGCTAGAACAAGACATCCCTCATCAGGAACGGCGCAGAATTACAAGTGCGTGGAATTACCAGCCAGCACTCCCTTGTCATGTCACGCCACTGAGTTTAGGATAGCCCAGGATGGAAGGATGAGGCACAAATGAAAAGATTTGCTCGAACCGCAAAATGATGATGGCAATGAGATTTGAGACAATGAGACTGATATGTATGATATGATTCATGCAGCAATGGTCGGAACTCGACTGACAAATTACGACAAGACATTCAGAAATATATTTACCAGTGTTTCGGTCCTCTCAACTGCCCTATTCACTGGGTGTGTTGAGTGTGAGCGAGTGTGTGTGTGTGTATATGTGTGCGAGTGTGAGGTTGAGCTAGCCTCCTCTTGGACCACTAAAGTAGAAGGGGGATAAGATGGTGGGGTGTGTAGAGTGTAGTGTGGGGTGTGTGTGTGTGTGAGTGTGTACATAGCCGTGGCCCCCGAGACGTGTGACCCACGGTGATAGTCGGGAGCCGTTTGGTGACCTCCTGCCAGGCGTTCCCTCCCCACACACATACACACCCCACACGGTGATTAATTCCCCCTACCCTTCACACACTGTGGGCTCTGAGACGTGTGCTGCCACACACTGAACCCCCCCCCCCCCCCCTTCACAAACCCTTTCCACAAACCCCTTCACTACAACACACTCACAGAGGCAAGCATACAATGCCTCTCTGCTGATGCACAGAAACAGCTGTCTATTACAAAACACACAAAGTGTGTGTCCATGACAGCAGAGACGACTATGTAAAACTGACACCAACTGAAACACCTTAAAGGTAACACTTATTATTTAACTTAGTTAACAGTACAAAACTTCACCTTTAATAGTCCCTCAATAATGATAAAGCAATTTGTGCGAATTAAATAATGAACTTCGGCTAATGTTTATTTTGCCTCTGACTGAAAGTAAGTAACCGGTCTGAACTTCAGTTCGAAATTCATTAGCTCTTGCTGGTTAATTTTATCGGTTATCAAAAAGTTATCTAAATTTAGTCACAAGCTGTGATGTAACTTAAGCTCATTTTATCAATATTTACTTTTAGTCATGGATGGAAATGAATGCATTTGATGAATGTTATCTGGTAAACATTAAAACAGAACTGAATCATATTAAATTAAATAACTTTGATGCTACTTATGAAATGTTAATGCATGACTTTGTAAACTAAATAATGTTTGTTGCTGCAGTAAAAACCTAACACAAATTTTTACATCCAGTTTTAGCTTCAGGCGTTTTTCAAGACTATTTTCATTATTTATTCTTACTTAACGCACACATGCAAACCTGAGATGTTTCGAGTATGAATTTATGTGACAAAAATTGTAGAGCCGAATAAAAAGTGGAAGTGAAGAATGCCTAAGCACAACATATTCCGTCACTCAGGTGAAAAGGTTTGGCAAAGCTTTCGTCAGGTTCACTGAAATACATTATTTTTATTTCCTCTACACATATCTTATTTCTTGATTTTCTGTCTCACACAATTTCTGCTCACTTTCTGGCCACGGATCTTGCAGCCACCCTGCTACAAAGTGGCGTCACTCCACTCCATTTTCTGACAGAACGAATTACCATATGTCCACTGATTACGTGACGGGGGGAAAATTTTGGAGTGTAAAATGTAAACTTTTCCCCTTTCTCATCCCAACACTGTGACAGAAAACTGGTCACCAGGAGGACAGAGGAAAGCGAGCAATCTAGTATCTGGGGATGTGAATTTCTGATTGGGATGATGAGGCAATACGGTAATCCCACTGGACAGTGCTCTGAACGCTATGACTTGGAGGCCCCTGTAAAGGTGGAGTCTCACAATTGCAGGCGTTCTAACCATAATTTAAAGCTCCACGTGCTGAGTCGAGCACTCCGGCCTGAACAACAAGCAGCAATCTTTGACAGCCAAAGCGACTATGCAGATTATCTGAACCTGCATTACCCTTCGACCCCCTTTTTCCCCTCGTGCTGTTTGTGTTATTTAAATTGCCTTGCTGTCAAACATGCACGAAGGACAGAGTGACGCACTGTTTAACAACCATTTCTTAACACGCTCCCTCCGGGCCAACACTTCTTAATAAAGTTAGATTTGTTATACAACTCACTAGTTTGGGCTGATGTGAGAAAAGGACAAGGAGAAAAACAGATTTTACATGCAGCAAAATCTACTAATTTAGCCGTCACTATTTTGATCTCCCACTGAGACAAACCATAGTTTTCGATTTAATAGAAATGCAGTATGCCCAGGATATCGTCAGCACGTTTTCATGTTAGGAAAATATGCCTAACATTTATAAAGGTGGACCCAAAGTACCTTCTCGTACTTAGAATCTTCCTCTGTAATGCAGGTATTAAGATAAATAAGAGATGGACGGGGGCGGCACGGTGGTGTAGTGGTTAGCACTGTTGCCTCACAGCAAGAAGGTCCTGGGTTCGAGCCCCGGGGCCGGTGAGGACCTTTCTGTGCGGAGTTTGCATGTTCTCCCCGTGTCCGCGTGGGTTTCCTCCGGGTGCTCCGGTTTCCCCCACAGTC
>JAPEKO010000011.1:4779566-4790151 GCA_027576075.1 Cathorops hypophthalmus
ATGCAAACTCTACACAGAAAGGCCCTTGCCGGCCCCAGGGCTCGAACCCAGGACCTTCGTGCTGTGAGGCGACAGCGGTAACCACTACACCACCGTGCCGCCCGGCTCATTTTCTGTGAAGAACATATATCAGAACACATTTTCAATGACCACACACTGTACACCCCCGACACATTTATATTGCATCCACTGGACCACTGGATCCACTGGACCCGGGGCTAATAAAAGTGTATACCTTCACTCTGTCCTCATCCTGTCTAAGCACCGACACCTGTCTGCTCTCACATTCCTACACATTTTACCCTCTGTCTTGCGGGAACCAAAACAGACGTTCCCATAAATTGGGGGCGGGACACAATAACTATAGCTTTTCCAATGTGGCTCCTTATTACAACTGATTAAGACGGCCAAAAGATTCTCCACTCTGACGGACTTGCAAATGATTTTTGATTTTAGAGAGAGAAGCTTCTGATGATGATGTAGAGGAAGACGTTTCAGAACGTGAGGATCACATTTCTGAAAATTCAGAGTCTGACAGTTACTTTGAAGAAGAGGATGAGACAGAGCATCAGCCCGTCCCAAAGCCAAGACGAGCATGGGGATGATGTGTTGTAGAGACTGACAATGGTTACTGTCTGTGTTCCGCTTGTGTTGTGTAAAGTGAACTGAATGGGTTAAATTTCTATTGAAATTCAAAGAAATAAAAATCAGTTGTTATGAAAAACCTTGCTTAATTTGTAAATTTGAAGATAAACATCTTTTTTCTACTTATATCTTGACTGTAACTGATTTTCTTTTTGTAAAATTACATTTTATTAAACAACAAACAAAAAACAAATAGCACTTTTTTTTAAATAAATGTAATCTAACAAAGGTAAAGGGCAAATATTAACCATATATGCTGTTTATGTTGCTTGTAATTGGGGTGAAGTAAACATCTGTTAAGTATTTAATGTAAAATTGTTTGATTGTGTTGAATTTAAAGCATCAAAACTCAGCCGGTCCACCAGACCCACCAACACTGGCTGAGGAACAGAAATACGAACGCCACACAAGGGTTAATCGAGTACACAGTGAACGAGCTGTCCTCATGCACGCGCTTCTGCGTGTCCATGGCAACAGCCGCGTTCAGTTCCGTAAACAAAGGCGGCGGGTTCTGCTAACTGTTCTGCTCGCTCCTGAAGGACCTGTGGTGTTGTTATTAAGGGCTGTAAAAGTTCTCTTTATACAAATGGCGAACAAAACAGCGAGGTAAACCTCTTTTATGACACTGTATAGATATAAAACCTGGCGGTTTCATCCCTTTTTATTTGTAAAATTTATTTATTTGCGTTTGGGATAGATTCATGTTAGCCAAATTAGCTAAATTGTCCATCTCCTGTGAGGAACCATTTCTTTCTGTTGCTTTATAACCTCAGAGACATGCTGTCATGCTGTGCTGGATATAATATTATCCGCCTCTTTCTCTGGCTCGACAGATCACATTTTAGAGACAGAGCAGTCCTTAGCCCTTTGCTGAAGAGTCACTCTGCAAGTTTGTGCAAAGAATTATGGTCTTTTCACAGCTTTTCTAACCTACACCCAGTGAAAAAGACCCAGCAGGCAGATGTCCTTGGGTCACAGAGATAAATAATGCAGACCTCAAGGGAACTGAGCTAGTTTTTCTTGATAGAACTGCTTTCTGTATGATGCTAGGTCAGGTCACATTTATAGCAAGTGCTTAATTCACCTTTGGCCTTTCAGCTGCTTTTAGCCTTACAATGATCCCAGGGTCAACACACTATGGTGCTCATAAAACAAATAGAATAGTAGTTGTGTAATATGTTACCATATAAATTAATGCTTGCATTATTATTTATTTTTTTTTAAAAAAGAATGAACCAAATAATGTTATAACCAATGTTTATTCTAACCAGAAGTGAACTATAAATTAGATTTCGGTCTTCTCTTAATCCACATTTGTGCTCATGATCTCCTAACCACTTTATTTTTCAGAAACACACCAAAACTCCCAGCTGCCACGGTTCGCCTGACTGTAGATCTGATTGCCAGATCTAACAGTCACCTTAAAAGCAAAAGAAATGTTCCAGTCCAACATTATCTCAAGAAATTGACTCATCTCAATTTTTCAAACAAGAACATCGATGATATCGTAAATTCCTAAGTGTACTCCAAATAATTCAGTTTGTTCCAATTCCACAAATGAGATTTATTTTCTTTCTAATTTTGTCTCATGCCTTCTTACAGGATGACCTTTCCATGTGCAGAAACCTCACAGTTCTGTACTTGTATGATAATCAAATTACACACATCTGCAACCTGAATTTTGCTTCCAATCTTACACATTTGTATTTGCAAAACAACAAGATCACTCACATAGAGAACTTGTCCTGTTTGAAGAAGCTCTCCAAATTGTGAGTGTATTGCTTAAACCTTCTGTTATATAATAGTGTGAAAAGTTATATACAAATAAAATATATACTGTGCATTCATATTAAAATGCTCTGAGAGTCTGTGCAGTGTTATTTCCAGTTAACCAATGACCAGCTGTTTATTTTTGCCAGGTTTCTGGGGGGCAACAGCATTACGCTGGTCGAGGGTTTGGAGCAATTGGGAGCACTAAAGGAGCTGCACATCGAAGGCCAGAGACTCCCACCAGGAGAGAAGCTGCTCTTTGACCCTCGTACTGTCCAAAGCCTGTCGGTGAGTAGCTCAAGGTTGAAAGCTGCCCACACACTGGAGACCTGGACTCTCCTTCCATGTTAAGGATACTGGGAACATGAGAACCTTTCTTTGTGTATCTATATGACTTTTTTGGAGTTGGGTAAAAAGCAAAACCAAAGCAAACACATGGGCCAGATTCGTATTAAAGCTGTTTTTGTGTAATGATAGTAAAAGAGCTCTCTGTTCCCACTCACTTCAACTGAACCTGTTTACAACCTTGGTCTTCAGTAAACAAACTGCAAATATACTAATTTATTTATTTTGATAATGAACAAAATTGCTGCAATGGTGGATGCAGCAGATTTTCCTCCAAAAAGCCTCCCATGTAGCATCACTGCATATCCATTTATGCACTACCTGAGAAGCCATTGTCAAGTTTAATATCTAAAGAAGCTCATTCTAACTTCATGTTCTTTGTAGGAGTCATTATATGTTTTGAATATTAGCAACAACAACATTGATGAGATACTGGATCTGGCCGTTCTTAACAAACTGACACATTTATATGCTGCAGACAACCAGCTCGTGGACGTACAGGTAACTTTTTTTTTTCTTTTGTATTTCATGTTTATTTCTAAACTGAAAGATCAGAATGGACTCATTTAGTAAAAAATCTTGCATTACATGCCAAAGACTCAATAAGATTACATTTAGTACACTTTTTGATTGTTTATTTGATAGCTATATCCAATATTGTGTGTGAAATCATACTAAATGGGATACTAAAAACTAATCCTGCAAATCCTCTCAGCGGTTCCCAGTCTGCAGAGTTACACAGCGTTCAAATTATTCAACAAATCAGTGAGCTAGGTCTCCAGGGACCGCCTTTGCTGACAACTTAAACAAGCACAAGTTTTCCTCCTTCCTCACTAGACTTATTTTATTCCACATCACACATTTGACACTCGAACTCCAGATTTGTATGAGGGAATAACTTTACAAATTTAGTTTCCTCTTGCAAGAGGCCCTAGTAAGGATGCAATGTAACCTCTCTTTTTTTTTCGAGAGAGAAGCCATTTTTCAGACCATTTAGTGTACACAGGCTGATAGACTTGCTGCTGTAGAAATGTGCAATGAATGCAAAAACCTTGTCATAGAGCAGTGCAGTAATTTCAGGCCAGGCCTCGGAGGCAACACTTGAGATAATTGTGATACATGTGTCAAAGGAAGCTTTCATGTTTAGCAGATATCTCCTTTAATTTATACAACCCCTTGGCCAGTATTGATTCAGAATAGACAGGGCCCAAAGGATCGATTCCTGCTTTGCACAGTTCAGTGGGAATTCAGAGGAAATGTTATAGATTTTTAAAAGAGATTATGACAAGCAGTCAGCCGAGTGACAAATGGGAATCTGCAGAGGCTGGTAGTGGCACGTGGCCAGACGGGTGCAGATGGGGAATCGAAGCGCTGGTCAAATACAGGTTTATAACTGGCCATCATTAGTACAGTGTGGATCTAGAGGAGAGCCGAGTCAGGGGTACATTCGGCACTCGTACGGCATGGAAGAGCAATTTGGTGCTGGGCAGTTCGCAGCTAAGCCCTCTGACTGACGGCCCTGACATGATCATTTATCAAAGCCTGAGAGTGCACCGCTCGCTGGAGTCCCGCTAGACTTGATTGCATGTGGACTGAAAAGTGGAAGCACTTTGGTTGAGTCAGGAAGGGAATGAACAATCAGTGTGTCCAGAGAGTATTCATATTTCCACTTTGGATTAATGTGTCTTTAGATAAACATACTTCGCAGGCAACATGCTTGAAGGCTATTGCCCCAGGGAACTTGTTAGTCCAAGTGACAGTATTTATTAAAGCAAGCTGGTGTTTTATTTACACCTTTATTTTCATAAGTAACAAAAAATGCTAGCTAAAGGTTTTTTGGGAATGCTGATTTTGGGAACCAGTTTTGTGCAGATTTGTTGCTTTCTCCACCTGAATAAGATCTTAAGTAGACTTTAACATTTTATTAAATTGGATGCAAAAACAAAACAAACTTATTGTTCTCCTATCAGGAATTGGAGATGGTGTTTGGCCAGTGGCCCCAAATGTATCATATGGATTTGCGTGGAAATCCTGTCTGTCATAAACCCAAATACAGAGACAGACTAATAACTGTTTGCAAAATGCTAGGTAAGAACATACTGTAGAACCTCAAAATTACTATTTGTTTATGGACCTGTGTTATTTTTTTTAATTGTCCAAACATTTTTACAGTATTGTATGTTTTGAAAGTATTTCAGACTTCAGAATTCTCTTAACCTGACTTTTGCTGTTGCTTATATGTGACAATGTGTAACAATCATCCATGTGTCTGTTTTTCTAACAATTCTCAAATACCTTATTTATTTCTAATATGTAGAGGAACTTGATGGGAAGGAGATAACCAAGATGTCTCGGCAGTTCTTAATCAACTGGAAAGCCTCCAAAGATGTTAAGAAGAAAATAACAGATGGTAGAATCATAACGGGACAAATTTCACATCCCTTTTCTGGTATGGTCATTAGTATTCTTAACTCATTTATGACTGATTTCTGTGGTTTCATAATAACAAAAAATTACCTTTTAAAATCAGAATGCAGACATTCAGTCAGTGGCTGCCACAATACACTGAATTTCAGTCTGTAGCATTTGAAATACTTAGGAGTCTACTGTATATGTGCTTTCTATTCTCAAACATTTTTCTGATTAGTATTAAACATATGCGGTACAATCGATGTTCTTACATGTCATCAGCATGTAACTAAACACGCTCAAGTCCCTCTGTGTCATGTGTATTGGGATTTGGACAAGATGTGACTCATTCCATTTTCATTCCAGCTGACTTTCACTTGGGCCCCCAACATCACTTTGCCTATAACTCTGCTGGCTTTCTGGGGAAGAGAAAGCCGCTCTGGTTTGGGAGACCCACCATAAAAATGAGGTCAGGCGCAGTGCGGACAGACTGCGGAGACGTAAGGTATGAACAGCATCAGCAATCCCTCAGTTCCTAACAAAATGTAATTTCTATGGTATATATACACATCACTACAGAAAAAATTAAGAGATCACGTTTAATGGTCAAATCAAATTAAAAAAATCTAATATACTCTGTTTATATTTTCAGCAAAAATTTGAGGTGTACTTAAAAATGTGTATAAACAATATCAACATAAACATGCTCCATTTAGCAGCCCGCTTCCTTCCTCTCTCCCAGGTTGATAAATGACCTGCTATTTGTCAAGTTACATTTCATATTCTTAACACTCCATGCAAATAAACAACCTTTTCTTCTGCAGCTAGCCTTAGGATATCAATTGCTTCACGTTGTTGCTGTATGTAAGGTCAGGAGCTACAGTTTAACTTTGGAAAAACTACCCACTCCCCTGAGAGCATATCTACTTAAGCACTACTCCCAGAGGTGTACCAGAGTGCTGATTTGGACCAGCTCGCCCAAAAATTCAGGTTTAGGACCACTTTAGCTCATGTGCCACTTGCGCACACTCTCCACCAATGATTTAGTGACTGCATTTCCGTTATAGGTGAAGGATAAGAGTATTATACCCTTGCTACCACTGCATGTCCCATAGTTTGAGAAGATGCGCTGACAAGCTTCAGAGAAATCAAATAAGGGATATGATCGACTTCATCATGCCTTACCAACAGGTGTGATAGATATATTAAAATGGAATATCTATCACTTAAGTGCCAACATAATAGAGCAAAAATTCATTATAAAAGAGGAAAGAAATTTAATCAGTACATTGTTTTAACACATTTTATAAATCCTTTCGTAAATATTTTTAAGAATGCTTAATACATTTAAACATAGATTGTATTCTTTAGTCAATGCAACAAGGAATGTACTTTGTGGAGAGTAAGTAAGACTGAGAAACAGTAATCCTAATAACCAGCTGTTTATGTCGATAATTACATTTATTTAATAAATATTTATTGTTAAGTCTAAACTCTCAGATAATAAACTGCACTTTTTTCTTGTCACTGAGGTGATGCGCTTTGTACCTTTAGTATGTACCCTTATACCGTTAAAAAAAAATAAAAAAAATCTACAGTACAGATTGGACTTTAAGGACCACTGGTGACTCTAAAGATTTACTTGAAAAGCTAGTTAATGGTAAACCATACCATATAAAAGAAACATAAGACAAAACGATCTATCTTTGGTGACGGTGCCATGCCAGTGACAAGGAAAACTGTCCTTGTTTTCAAGATTGTATAATATTATGGATAGTATAAAAATTGCAATGTAGCCTTTAAGGTGTTGAATTGATGAAAATATTCCTGAATGTTCAGCTAAAGTTAAACTTAATATGATGATATGAACCTACATATAAGTGACAGTCATTTTTGTTGTTCACATGAGTATGGAGAATCATGAAGACCCCCGGAGCACAGGACTAATTACAGATCTTCAGGAGATGAAAGTTCAGAATCACATGGCTCTCTGAGCATCCTCTCGAAGAAACTTTGTGGACCTCTTAGACATTTCCCATGGCCCACACCCCACACATAGACGGTTCATCACGAGTGCATGTGGAATGGATCTGAGTGCTCACAGAAAGATCAAGTCCACAGTAATTGTCTGTCATCATGTCAGAATGCCACTTTCAGAGCTGTAACACACTGACAGCAAGCACTCTGTTACACTTTGTTCTATACACTTGCACACTGCCTCTGTCTTCGATCAGTTTATTGACAGCTATTTGATCAAGTGATGCCTGTAAGAATTTCTGTTTTTATCACATTCCAGTGAGCTTTATCTTCAAGCCTTGTTTTGTGTTTTTATTTTAATTAGTTTGCTATTTGTTGAACATCAGAACTTCCTGTTATTTACAGTACGAGAGTTTGCATTAAAATATATCATTCTTTTCTCTTTATATGCTTTGTGTCTCTCAGCGAAACTTGAGATTGTACACTTACCTTCAAACAGACTGCAATTTTAGAAATTTCCTGTCAGAATATTCAAAATTAATTCTTATATAATTTGGTTTGATGGTATACAACCTTGACAAATTTGTGTAACTATGCACACCCATTAAAATGTTAAAAGATAACTAGATTGATCTTGAACCCGCAGGTGTCATTTTATTTTGTAATGTGCAACACATTAAACTTTTTTTTTTTTTTTATCAGAGTGAAATGTCCAATTTGTGAATCAAACAATTTTTACATTTTTTAAAGGCTCCTTTTCTATGTGGAGCCATTTTGTTATCACTCAAATAATGAAGGTCACAATAAATATATTCACTGTAGACTAATGAAGAAAACAGAGTGATCAGATGCCTTTCATTTGGTCACTGTATCCTGTAATAAACCCCATGTTGTAATTGACCAGTCTGTTGAAGAACTTTTTTTTTTTAAACCACACTGTGTAAGACGTGGAGTAATTAGGCAGAGGAGCTTACTTAACCTCATTTGCTGTGCTTCATAATTAGTGGCCTGGAGCAAAACTGTTACTTCATCCTTAGAAAAACATTGTGTATTAAGAACAGTCTGAGATATACAAGTTATGAATAATTCCATTCATTAACCTAATTCCTCGACATCTCCGTGTGTGGACTCTAGAAATCAGGGTGATTAATTTGGGAGTCTCACAAGAATTTCCTCATACTTCCCTGTTGATTGCAGTGTTTAGAGTTTATTTATTGGCTGTGAATCAAAGTGCTGACTGCTGGTTAGAATATCAGGCTGAAATCCTGCACTGTCCAAGTGTCTGATCCAGTGACCGCCAGTATGCAGGTAATAGCATGATATTCTACCACCTTAATCACCCAACCAAAACATCACAAATATTTACATTAAATGGACAATATAGGAAACGTCTAGGCTATGAGCCATACGTTCAGAAATACAAAAAAAAAAAAAATTAAATGGTGCCACCAAGGGTACACGTTTTGGACTTTGCATCTTTTTAAAGTGCATGTTGGCTAGCTTTTGAGTTTTAAAGGTTTCCAGGTAAAATAGACATAGTAAAGATACAAAACAAGCGAGATCAAAGAGTTTGGAACCCTAATTTCTGAGAGTTTGGTTTGTTATTTTAGGGGTTATTTAACGTTTCCCTTTTAATTAGTCTTTTAGTCATGGCTTGCACAGAAGTAGATGCGTGTGGCCGAAAAATGCTGCTTCTGGCGTTGGAGGTTGGTTTTTTGAGAGAGAGAGAGAGAGAGAGAGAGAGAGAGAGAGAAGGGGCGCCTCATGCGCCGCCCGTGCGTTTTAAAGCCTTGTGATTAATTGCACCGAAGTGAAGGACTTGTCAGCTCGTTGTTTTCCCAATAAATTAGAGGCTCCTGAGACCTGACGCGCTCAGGTGAGGGCTTGGCAAAGATACGGCGACATAAAAACGCACCTTCTTCACTTACTGTACCCCGGTTTACAGGCTATAGAGATCTTTCTGCAGCTGGAACGGAACTATACATCTCTGTTGTCCGAGAGTGAGAGAGAGAGAACACTCCAACTTCTCTGCCTTCATGTGTACTTTTTCAAGAAGGCATTTTTGCTGAAAATAAGCGTAAAGGTATGCGTGTGTGAGAGAAAGGTTATCCACTACTCGTTTTAAAACATGGAGAGCATTTTAAGTTTTTAATTGTAAGCTTTCAAGAGCATTAAAATGTGTAAGTTTAAGCAAACTTTATTTGGAGTCCTTTCTCTGGTGAAGGCTAAATAACTTGAAGTTTGATAAAGTTAATTGATTTACAGGCCAAATGTGCGTCAGAAATGTTATTAAATCATTTTTAATGAATCGTCTATATTCAATTATCTTTGCGCAGAAATTGTGTGCAAAATAATGATTAAATTCTTTTTTTTGAGGGTTGACACGTTAAACGATGCCACTGTTTTTGTTTTCCTTTTGCGCGACTTGGCGAGGTCGTGGCAATTTACTGAGCCTCTCTCTCTCTCTCTCTCTCTCTCTCTCTGACAAATATTGTGAAACAAGTTTTTGCGTTTTTGCTTCAACTTATCATGCTGTGTAAGGTTATTTTTATACTTAACACTGTATCAGGTTAATAGCTATACCTATCACTTTGCGTGATCAAAGGGTTGTATAGTCGTTCATTAATTGCACTGAATAGATCTCATATTACAGGTAACCTTTCTTTTAAATCTTTTCTGTCAAGCAATAAGAATTAGTCAAATTCTGGTCAAGTCGAATAGGAAAATCTTGTATTGTACAGCACAAGAAATTTCATGTATAGATCGGTCACAGATTTAGGCCTAGTGTTTACTAATTTGTTGTTGTTAGGAAATTTTATTATCTTGGTACTTTTTTTTTTAGGTTACAGAATTAATTTCCAGTGGATGGAACTGGGTGTTTGACAATTATGGAGGACAGTCCTACATCCAGCCCGAGCTCTAGCCCGAGTCCCGACGCACTGCCTTCAGACCGGAGACGAGGGCGCGTGCTTTCTGCAGGCGGTGGTCTCGGGACCAGAGGGCGACCGGCAGCAGCCAACGCCGCGCGCGAGCGGAGTCGCGTTCAAACCCTCAGACACGCGTTTCTGGAGCTCCAGAGGACCCTGCCATCGGTACCACCCGACACCAAACTGTCCAAACTCGACGTGCTCATATTAGCCACTACATACATAGCTCATCTGACCAAAACCCTGCAGGAAGAGGGCATGGAAGAAGGAGACGGCGCAAAACGGAACGAACCGTTAAATTCACTCAAAGGCGGCGGTTACCTGCATCCTGTGAAAGTGAGTAAAGTGTAGCATTTTTGTGCATTCATGTGTTATGCTTTTTTTTTTTTTTAAATCACAATCTACATGCGACTGAAAAAAAGCTGTACACCTTTCACAAGAAATTGTACTTTTTACTTTTTTTTTTTAAAGGTCTGTAGTATCGAGACTTGTTTTACCCCGTCTTTACATCT
>JAPEKO010000011.1:4790690-4801332 GCA_027576075.1 Cathorops hypophthalmus
GTTCAGGCCAGAACGAAAATCAAGGATCATCATCATCGTCATCATCATCATCTCAGACATAATCCCTTTGCACACAAGACTTTCTTTTAATTAAAATGAAGTTTTAAATGATCATTTCAGGATGTTTGCAGAGCTGAACATGTGGACCACCTCTGTTGTAAGCGCTGATGATGTGGTTTTAGCTCCAAAGATTAACGAGCGCCTTAAATCGTCTTAATGAGTCACTCTGCAAATGAATTATCAAAACTTATTATTATTATTATTATTATTATTATTATTATTATTATTATTATTATTATTATTATTATTTCACCAATTTCATATTGAAATGAATGCAAATAGGAACAAACGACTGCATGGCAATTGTGTTGCTGTGTATTTACGGCACACTTGCATGTAACCTAATTATTTGACATTTGTACATAATTTGTATATAATCAACTGTGATTTTTATGTCTTTCTAACCAGACATCTGTGCTCAATGTTCTGTGTCTTTTAGTTCCGTCCTTGGAGGATTTGTGTAGCTATATGTCGGGAAAATGAGCTGTCATGCTTGACTTGTTGGCTGTGCACTTTCAGTTGAAGTATTTGCACTAAATGCATGTGTGAATAACGTAACATTTGTCATGTGAAGAGGTCTGTCAGGATCACAACAATGGTTGGACTAAGTCGAGCAGAAACCCTGCTCTTTCCTTTCACACACACGATTGTCGGTGTATTTGTGAATTGTAAATGAAAAATAAAAATGACGCATAATTTAAAACTACTCGCCACTTTCAGATTATGATGTTAATTGTATATTGTATGACAGAAAGTTTGTTTTCAGTTTGAAAACAAGGTCTGGATGATGTAATGATACACAACTTTTGTTTGGAAATTCGCTGAAACAAGAAACGCATTCAGATATTGTTTTTGTCTTAGTAATTTAATAAGTTCATTAAATAAAATGAAATACAGCATGGATTCATTTGTCTACTGACTGACTCACCAAAGGCAGAAATATAGATGGGCATTTAATAGCGACTATACTATATACTTTTCTATTTTTTCCCACGTGTTGCACGTAAGATAGACATTAATGAATGTCGACTTTGAATTGAAAGTGACAAACAAAATCTACTTAAACGCCACTAATTAAGAAAAAACTAAACTGACTTTCTTGTTTAAATAATCTTTAGGGGTTATACTTGGGATGCTCATAAATAGTAGGAATAAAAACACTTTGGTATTTGTAAGATGTCAACATAACATGGGTGCATTCAGTCGAAATTACATTAGTCAATATTCCTGCCAGGTAGTGATGCTAAATCATCAATGAGCTTTGCGCATTTATTTTTCACCTTATCAGTATTTTTATGAACTATATGTAGACCTAAGTGAACTACTTAAAAGGTGAGGTAAATTTAATCATACTGGGACCCCCCCCCACACACACACACCCTATCTGAGTTTTATATACCTCAACACACATTTCTGAAATCCTTAAAGTGCTGACTATCTAGGTCTACATGTGAAGGACACATGTTTATATAAGATAAAGAAGCATGGCTGTCCTTTTTCCAAAACTGACTGAAATTTTTTAAATCCCGTTTTGGGGACTTTGGGACACTTAGCCTATTTTCATTTATTTAGGTTTTCACGTTCATGTATTATTTAACATATTTTTCCTAGTAGCTACATTGAAATAAGTTCAGAGCATCTTGAGGTCAAAAATAATAATAAAAAATACTATTTTGTTATTCATAAGTCAACTGCAGTGCACATTCTTGACAACAGTGCGCTCAGCAGGGTCTACTGCGCATGTACACTTTTGCAAAAGGAAGTCTGGGCTGAAATAATAAAACGCGCATGCGCAAGACCTCTTTCTTTACAGCATGGATCCCACAGCGGAGGATATTTTCAAGGGCCGCGGATGTCGCCTAAGCAGAATGCTTTATCATGCTGAATTACATTTGTTCAGGTAAAATACGATTAAATTAGTTGCTATAACATTGTTTAAACACATTGCTTTAAAATAAGGCCATGCACTTTCCAGTAATTTGTAACTCCGTTGCTCCTGGCCTATTTTCCGAAAACGAAAAGTATCCAGACGACTTCACACGTTACTTTTATGTAGGTTGGAAATATATATTTTAAAAAATAATCAACATTATAAGGTATAAATCGTTAATGGAAAAATAGACAAACTCCTTGGTCTTGAGGCTACTGTTTCGAGATCTGACCACGTGGTGGTCTTTTTTTCTTTTTCACTCTCAAAGTTCATGGGTTTTGGTCTTAAATAACAAGCACCTTGGGAGAGGATTTCGATGATGTTAAAAGTTTACATCTAGTTATTGGTATGAAAAAAAAATGGTATTTAAAAATAGATTTTGAAACTGAACTCATGATTGAAGCCCATTCTTTAATTTTATGCATTTCCAATTTTATAATCTAACTAACGGTCAAAGCATAATACTAATGATTAAGTGTATAGCGTATATTTGCTGTTTTCAAGTTTGTTAAATGGGCAGCACGGTGGTGTAGTATTGTTGCCTCACAGCAAGAAGGTTGTGGGTTCGAGCCCAGTGGCCAACGGGGGCCCTCTCTGTGTGGAGTTTGCATATTCTCCCTGTATTTGTGTGGGTTTCCCCCACAGTCCAAAGACATGCAGGTTAGGTTAATTGGTGGCTCTAAATTGACCGTAGATGTGAGTGTGAATGGTTGTCTGTGCGTCAGCCCTGCGATGGTACCCCGCCTCTCGCCCATAGTCAGCTGGGATAGGCTCCAGCTTGCCCTTGACTCTGCCCAGGATAAACGAGGATGAATGGATGCAAGTTTGTTAAATTCCTTCCAGAGTTGGGTGGTTGTTTTTGAGAGGCTGTAATTCATCCAGGTTGCACTCGTGCAGATTTCCTTTGGATTTAAATGACTAACATTCATCCCCATAGCTCTGGTATATATTTGGAAAGGATGGGGGTAAATCTTATTTCAAGTTTTATAGAAATAAGTTATTGTGTGATCATGACACTGTGTTCAACAGGCAGCCTACTTATCACTTACAGGAGTTATAAATCATGTTGACAGTTGTCCCACTTGGGTTGATAAATTGCCCCTTTGCTCTTTGCATTGCTGTTTGTAGGACTGTCCACTGGCTATGACCAGGTCTATTGTCCCTTGTGAGGCCACAATGGCTTGGGAATGGTCTTCACATGACCTATATTGGGGAAATTTTGAATTTAGTCCTCTCTGAGGAGCTATGGTCTTGGTAAAGGTCCTGACCTTGAGTTCTACTAGCTGTGGTAAGACCTTTTGCGTTGGTGTTGGATGTTGTGGTCTCAAGCTGTGTTACATATTGCTCTTTGACCTTTGGTTCATCAGTCAAGTTTTGGCGTAGAATTGAGTTCATGTATTGATTGTTCCTTCAGTGCTGCTTATATGAAGCAGTGTAAAATAATAGTTGTAACAGAAATGGGCTAATTAAGGAGTGGTTATTTGACGTGTAAATGTGGGTGGTGGAGGTCTTGATCAAACCCCAATTGGACAGTAGAACTCAATTGTAGGTTCTGAATTTGATATGTATTTTTTTTGGAGGGGGGATACCATGTTTTAAACAAATTTGTTTTTCTCTATACAGCAGGAACTCCAAACAATGGCCAACGCCATAGGTGACGTGGAGACGACAAGGTGACTTGCCATATGATATGTGAAAAACAAAAACCCACACACAGATTGTGAAGTATTTAATTATTGATGAGTCTGAGCTGTGATGATTTTCATGTTTTTTGCCGTTTACCCATCTGACCAGCTTGGGTTGTTGATAATGTGACACTCTGAGCATTGAATATCAGACTCCTTTACTCCCAATAATATTAATATATGGGTGATGAGCAACATGAAAGTAAGATGTAGTTTTTCCTCAGAAATGAACTACTGAAAAGTAACCTGAGCTTGGGTGTCTCAAGATAAGGTACGTTGGTATAATTTTTTTTATTAAAATTGGTATTTAAAATTGTGCTGCTGAGCTGTTGCATATGATGATTTTCACATTTTCGCCGTTTACCCATCAGACCAGAATGGGCTGTTGATAATGTGACTCTCTGAAAAGCCAGCTTGTTGTGTATGAGTGAGCAGGCTACAGTTGGGTGTGTGTGTGTGTGTTTATACTTGCGTTTAACTTTAGTTAAGTGCAGTGTAAACAGTGGGGGGCAGTATGACTTGCCTTTGCTGTGGTTTGTGTCAGTTTCCATCGTTGGTAAGATGAATGGTTTATGTATGTAACGGTATAGAGCAGGGGTCTTCAATCTTATCCACAATGGGCTGCAAGCTTTCATTCCAACAAAGCAGGAGCTACACCTGATTCCACTTGTTTAATCGGTTCATCTTGGTCTCCAATCAACTACCAAGTGTGCTTCCAATTTGGCTAGAAACAAAAGCCTGCAGCTACATCAGCCCACTGCAGATAAGATTTGTAGACCCCTGCTCATGTTGCATGAGTGGGTTAATGGCCCGATACACATGTTGGCACAACTGTAGCTTTTCTGCTGTTTTAAGATGTACATGATTTTGGTCTCTGTAGCTACTAACAGCTTGCCTGTGTATATTGTGCAAAATCAGAAGCTGTATGCAAAGAAGGTGCTTTAGTACTTGTGAGGTGTTTTTCCTCTGACCTGCCCCCCAGTGGACAGAGCTTTTCATCCTCCAGATATAAGAAGGCATTTGTGTAGTGCTGTGTATAATATAATGTTTTCTGTGGTAGATTTACCATAGTAAATTCAAAATTTATAGGCCAGAACTCATACTCTGATCTTTGACACTTTTTTGGGGGGGTTCACATCCTGGGGCAGAAGCAAATGGCTCACTTTTTGTATTTTTCTTCTTGTCCTGAATTATTAGATTTGCATTGGCTGTGGTTTGTTGCATCATCAGGGTGAGAAGAGACATTTTCTCAGAGATGCAAAATGTGGATCTGTACTGACTGATTTTCATGTTCTTGCCATTTACCCATCTGACTAGTTTGGGTTGTTGATGCTGTGATCCTGCTATAGAGCTCAGATATTCACTGAAGAGTATCTTATGGTGGGCAGGTGGTGAAATTGATGTTTGTTCCCTCTTCAGAAATGAATATGGATATTACAAACTGAACATGGATGTCTCAGGACATGGTAAGACAATTCTCCCCAATTAAAAAAAAAAATTGTACCCAAGATATTGCATTTATGATGATTTTTCACATTTTCGCCGTTTACCCATCTGACCAGATTGGATTGTTGATAATGTGACCATCTGAAAAGCTATCTTGGGGTCATTTTTTATTAATTGATTGTGGGTTAGGCAGTTAGGATTCTAAAGCCAGAGCATAGATACACATGTGATCTTTGCCCACTCATGTAATTACATTATCACATCTGGGAAGTTGCATTGTTTAGCGTATCTTAATCATTCTCCTTTTGGCTTTTTTTTTCCCACTATCGTTTTACTCCAATCATCTTTAGAGACCCGACTTCTTTGGCAGTGCAAGTTATTGATTGCATGGGAGTGGGAGATTAGAAAATGCATTTATAAATATGGTAAGACAATACATTTTAAATATGTGAAATTAATAATACTGTTAAATATTTATCCTAACTTAAGAACAGCTGAGCTGAACCTTGCTATAATGGTTTTTGACATTTGAGTGTTTAAGCTAAACTTTTTTTTTTTTAAAAATATAAATATGCCTTAGTATTAGACGTGTCATTTGTAAAGATGATTCAGAGATACCCGAGAGATCAAATGTGCCCTATTCTTCCATGATGTAGGTGGCAGCTCCTGGTGCATAGTTGCATACAAACTGCAGGATCTGCTGGTGGAACTCTTCCAAGGTCAAGTCTCGTCTGTGCAGGGACTCCAAGTCATGCAGATCACAGGGAAACACTGCATCGGGTGGAAGAACAAGTGCTGAGGCTCCTGCATTCCCAAGACAGACTCTGAAGAATAAGAGCTTCATCATGACCCATAAATAATAGTGAACTAATACAGAAGTGATAAGTCAATGTTGAAACCATCTAAAAAAAAAAAAAGTTTAAATGCTAGTGGTATATCCCTCACTGAATATGAAGCTTTTTTTTTGTTTGTTTAAGATTCTTTACAGAAGGTATAATAAATTGCTACCAAAGCAACTTTAACTTGAAAGATCACATTAATTGGCAGCCATTGCACTAGTAATCTACTCCGTTTACTATAGGAAGTGATTAATCTTAAAAGGTTCACTTGTAAAGATCTCACCATGTCTGAGGGTAATGGAGTTCTCACACAGCAGCACTGCAATAACCGCATCCTCTTCCAGAATAAGAGTCCTCAGGTTAAGCTTGGCATGAGCCTGTGCAAGGGCTATCCTGGCAAAACCAGCAAGCAAAATACATTTTGTATTTAAGGGCACTTGGTGATCGTGGTACTGCAATAGTGAATTATGAACGTATTGTTTATCTTGAATGATACTGTTGAGTGGGGTCAGTAATGAGCTGTGTAGAAGTTGAAGCACAGAATTTCTTGTGTATGAAATTCATTATCTAATTATCACAAATGCATTGACTCCCCAAATAATTCTCTTAATGGCCAGAATTTGTCCAAAGGCGAAACAGATTCCAGAAAGAACTCGTACGTTTATTTCGTGTGTAGTTGTTCTAAGGCTACCATCTAGTGGCAAGCAATTGTACTGTCCACTTATTGTGTACTCGGCTTTGTTGCAGCCATTTTTAATTTTAGTCACCATTAAATTGTTCCAACCCCTCAATTACTGATTCCTTTGTGTATTGAATTTGGAATGCGGGGGGGATATAATGCCCCAAGACTGCGCTCTCTTACACATTATAGTTTAGGGTCATAGTTTAACAGTCAGCTTTCTCTTTAAGCCCCTACTTCCTTTATACGTAGCTATTTTAAACTCATGCTTACAGTAGCTTAATGGATGTGACAGATACTGAGGAGCGCACTCTCCGACTGGCCATGTAGTAACCATGGATCATCTTCTCAGCCTCAATGCTCATGTCTACTTTTAGATTCCGAGCATAAGCTAGGAACTGAAGAAGAGAACAGGGGTAATTAAAGTTGTACACTAATGTACAATATACACAGTGTTACCAGGCACACAAGTTAAAAGGTTAATAAATGAAACAGAATTTCACAGAAATGTTTGTGGCTTAACCTCTTTGTAGGCCTGTGTGGTAAACTGCATACAGGCAGGGTAAATGGGTTCTCCTGGTGAAATGGCCTGCTTCAGGGTGTGTACTGTCATAGGAAGGAGTGGGTGGTTACCTCCTGGCTCTCGACACTGGATCACAAGCCCAAATGCGTCTACAACTTGTGGGGGTACTGGACCCATCTCCTACACACAGTATATGTACGTTATATTCTTTTTAGATTTTCTTTAATCCAGATGACAGGGTATCTACAGGTATTCTAATGGTGGCGTTCATTTTTAAAAGTATTTATGTCACTACAACAGTTTTGTAATTTGCAGTGATGTGAATAAGTATCTTGATAAAATACACAAATAGCCTAAAGCTGAAAATCTAAGACTATGTAAATTAAGATAATCCATGTTATTTTAATTCAATATTTGTAATTTTAAAAGTAACTAAATTTAATTTTTGACAAATTCATACTATATAGCAACCAGTAGACACCCTAGATGAGTAATATTTGTCAGGCTATTTGCAACTTGGAACTTCTCCAAATAAGAGTATATTGTCTTTGCTTCCTGTTACTAAATGTGGATAGAACTTGTGTCGCCTAAAAACTCATGCACCATTGTTTCAAGGTTGGGTCAAAACAAGAAACCTGGAATGTAGCTCGTAGAAGGTTTTCGGTCGGAACTGATTGTTCCAATTTTGTTGCCATCTTGCAAATCCTAAACAAAGCACTTTTTTTTTACAGTTATGTTTTGCAAGGAATTTTAGAAGACAAACTCATGGAAAAATGGATATTGGTGTTTTTAAGGCCTCAGTAAAGCCAATTGACTTGTTTCTGGGAAAATGCCAGCTAATACAGATATATTAATTCAAATTCTATGGTGCATCAGTTCCAGGAAATGCTCATTAGAACCAAGAAATATATTTCATATTCATATAAGATGTGAACCTACAACAGAGCCCAGCAGTACACTGTCTGGCCTGTTAGCTTTTTTAGGAGGAGCTAATGCATCAGCCAGGGCCCAAAAGTTGCAGTTGATTGGGAAGGAAATAATCTGGTCAGCGTCCTCACCATACTTCTTTCCAGGGATAAACACAGATACTGCTCTGCTATCTAATGCTGCAGGAACAAAAGATAAACCATAATAAACTGTGTGTGTGATTTCTGACACTACTCTCTATTGATAATGGTTTATTACTCCCATTCACCTCATGCATGTAATAAAATACCCCTAACTTTTCTTTCCATGATACCTGATTGGAGGGTGTCTATCCTGTCTTTTTTGTAGCATGTTAAGTCCCCTAGCAGGCACACACCCCCAGCAGCCAGGAGAGCAGAGCCTGCATGGATGTTGGCTGTTCCTGCTCCATGTTCATCCCTGGACAAGGAGGCGAACAGTTCTCCAGTAACCGGGTGACGAATACCCCGTGCTGCCAGGCTCAGGCTGTATGTCATTAACCTTACGATGAATGTACACAGTTAAATAATTGCTACAGGTCTATGTGGGCTTATTTGCTTTTATGTAGCCAAATAATCAATATCAGTATAAGACAAGGAGCATAGTAACTACTATATATCTGGGCCTGATTATATATCAAAGGAGGGACATCTTGAAAGATAGTAATATACAAACATACATATCCAGAGCTAACAAAAATTACTATGTATGTCTTTTATCTAACAGTCTCTAAAAGATACCTCTCAATATTAAGAGTATTGCTGGTGAGTGCAAGCACATCCAAATGATTGTGTGCCTTGAAATTCTCCTCTTTAGTCTGCACCAGGCTAAGAAGCAGCACCAGTTTCAGTGTGCTGTACAGGCCAGGTGGGACTACTGGAGAGCCAAATGAGTTAGCAACAATGGCAGAAAACCTCCATGGGGAACAGGCTGAGACAGCATGCAGGGTCTGGAAATTGTCGCTTACGCGGGAGGGATCTGTAAGAAGCAGTCTAAGATCAGTGATCCTGACACTCCTAAAACATGGCAATGTGTTATGTATTTCCTAAACTGAAATGGATTACTCACATTCAGGCATGATATTTTGAATGCTGCAAGCCTCGATGGTCCAAGTAATATTGGACCACTGGTGTACATGTGCTGGTATTCCTACTACTCGGTAGAGCTGGCCAATTTTCATACAGTTGCATAGTTCATCTAAAATTAGGATACAACACAAAAATATTTTCACATGAATGGAATGTACATTTTATGTATTTAGTAACTGGAGTTTACACTGTTTCAAACAGTATGACCTAATATTTAAAAGTATGTTGTAATGTATGCACTAAGCTATATGATTAACACAAAATATAGCATATAAAGTCAATTTTACCTGATGGTTGCTGTGTTAACTGTATTTATTAATTTTATTTACATTTACACCTGAGATGGACACATCGGCTCACCACTTAATTTGCCTGGCAAATATGGTCCATCATCCAGCTGCATTTAATAATTATATTTGTGTTTTTCAGTGTGATTAGGCTAGACAGTTGTTTATACTGAAAAAAATGTCTAATATCTCATACTGACCTTTTCTTATTAATTTTAGCATTAGAATTTAGAATTAAGTTAATTCATTTGATGATACTCCAATGTCCTTACTGTGAGTAGAAAAGATTTGAATGATACTGTGTTGTACAGTTGATATCACATCTTGACCTACCTCTCAAAAATAGAGTGACAGATTGATATCTCAGGGAGCAAGGCTCATGGACTCCCAACACATCCAGCGCTCTCACATGTACAAGCTCAATCAGCTGCTTATCTGAGCATAATTAACGAGTGTCAATTACAAAAGGAAACGCTCAGATAACTTCATACCTATGCACCACAAGGGCTTTCTAATATGAGATCAATTTGTTTTTCCTGACTCTTGGGTGTAACTATCAAAGTCCACTACTTAACATGTTCCAGCTGTATAATCGTTGAAATATTTCAGGAATGTACAAAGTACACTGGCTCACAAATGTATGCATTGATATGTTCAGTTCCATGTTCTCTGTATTGTTGCTTGAGCTTTTGGCATGTAAATGAGGCATTTACATCGTTTTCTTATTTTGTAATAGTGATACATACCTGCCAACTTTGGAAAAAAATTGAGTAGCAACTTGTCACGTTATTGAGTAGCAACTTATCACCTAAACACTTACTGAATGTTTTTTACCGTCCACATGACGCTGGCAGTCTGCAAAATACACACACACACTAAATCCTTTTTTCATAAATTAGAGATGAAAGTGGAGCAAAGGAAAAAACCCTGAATAGGGGGGCGGGGCAACGAGGGGGCAGGGCAATGTCCCTCGAAAATATTTTAATAACACGCAAACCCCTGCATTCTAGTGCATTTTAGTACTGATTTTCACTAAAACAAGTTATAACTTTTAAGCCTTTTTCTTTCATGTACATTAATGACTAACATGTCAAAAATATCAAATTTAATTCCCCTAGTTAATGAGTAATTTTCAGGAGTGCATTTAGAAAACGCGGTGA
>JAPEKO010000011.1:4845808-4857766 GCA_027576075.1 Cathorops hypophthalmus
CCAGGGTGTACCCCGCCTTTCACCCGTAGTCAGCTGGGATAGGATCCAGCTCGCCCGCGACCCTGTAGAACAGGATGGAGCGGCTACAGATAATGAGATGAGATGAGTTTTCTAGGGACGGAAATGGCAGCGGTTCGGTGGAATGGCTCAAAGGTTTTTCTTATTCTATCTTAACTGTTCAACCACCACCAAAGCCTTCTCTGTGGACCGGACCACACAATCAACTCGGTTCTGATTCTCAGTCTTCACACGTTCAGCGTGGACACTGGAGACCTCGAGCAGAACCCTGAGAGAAACTGGGACTGGATTATTATTATTATGGTGTATGCCTGGTAACAGTCTGTGAAATAAGGAATACTCCAGTTCGACCCGCTGCTCAGTGATATAGTGTTAGTTTTAGACCCAGAGGAGGTTAATGCCATCGGACACACAGGTTTTATTATAAACACAGTATTTATAACCCAGAGGGACACCACCTCACCTCACCCCACACCACCCCCTCACCTCACTCACCTCAGCGAGCTAATGAGCGAATTTAAGCTAAGCTAAGCTATGCGCACCAATTTAGCCGGATGTTTAAAACATTACCCGTATTTTTTTGCTGATCTCCGTCCCGATTTCCATATTTTCCCTGTCGAACTCCGTGACCTCGAGATTACCACATCGACTGTTTTAAATTCTTAAATTGTTTTTTTTTTTTCCTGTGGTGACGCTTCTCAGCCGAGTCCTCTGCTGCTAGCTGTTTCTGAAGCGTCAGTACTGCGCACGCGCGCACACAGGAACGCGCTGAGACATTGCGCATGCGCACGTCTTTAACAGTATCCTCCAGAACGCTGGGTGGCGCTGGTGGTTTCTTATCGTGGTTTGTTTACAAGTTTAAAGAACGTTGCCGTTTTTTTTTTGGTTTCGTTTCTCGGTGAAAAAGAACACGTTCGAAATGGAAAGCGTTCACCGGCGGCGCGTAAATATATGAATTAACAGACTGAAGCTTGTCGGAGCAGAGCGCGAGCGTCGTCAGGGCTTTGTTTCCGGAAGTGTCGGGGTTCATCTGGGCTGAGAGGCGCGCGTGGGGCCGTTATCGGCAGTGGTGACGACATGACGTGAAGAAATCGGTGTGTTTGATCAATTTAAAATTATTTCAGGAGTCGTTCGTTATTATTATTATTAGATTTCGAGACAAACAATAGGAATAAAAAAAATAGGAAGATTGGATTAGAGATGAGTTCTCTGGGTCGGAACGGTCTGATCGGTCTCGGTATCGGTGTCACCGTCAGTACCGGTTTGATCGCGTTCTTGATCATTAAAGAGATGGGGCGGCGGAGGAAGGAGCGCCGCCTGGCGGTGTCCCACAGGGCGGCTGTGGACAGGAGGATGAGGCTGGGGCCGGATGGTGGAGGTGAGGAGTAAGGCTGGGTGATACCATCAGAGCAGGATGATACGATATCACCATGCTGTTAATGACTGTGTGTGTGTGTGTGTAGTGGTGTTAGCATCTGCGGTGAGCGGGTTAACCCCGGAGCAGCACACTGAGCTGAGGACAACTCTGGACAAGGTGATGATGAGCGTGTCCACCCTGCGTGGCGAAGTGTCCGAGCTGAGGAACGGCCTGAGGGACATCGCCAACACCATCGTCAATGCCATCGTCGAGGACGTCAGGTCAGTGCACCACCTGTCAACGGTCCACTAATTTGATTGGTCTAGCAGCACTTCACAGGGGCCGTCTCTATCGCTCCGCCCCCTGGGCAGGGCTTTAACTTTTTTGCTCACCGGCCACTGTGGCGAGTGGTTTTCCCGAGTCACTCACCATTCAGCCTTTTCACTCACCACAACTTTGTTGCCAGGAAATCGCAGTTTTTTCTTCACCATGATGCGTTAAAGTTCGGAAGTTTTAGATTTAATTATGAACGGCAGCTGTAATGGAAAATTCTAATAAACACTACAGAACGCTTAGCAGTTGTCTTTTCGGTGATTTATTAAATAGATCATATATAAAATAGAAAAGGAAAGAGCGGAAGAGAAGACGAGACGAAGACAATCACGTCAGTGATGCCGAGAGTCGCGTGCGCTCTCTGAGTTGTGTTTTAGTGGCTGTTATCTATATACTCTAAAGGCATTCGCTTACTGCTCGTGTCTTGACGTGATTGGCTCAAGATTTTCTATGAAGCTTTGTTAGTTCGTGCACCTGGAACGCTCTGGTATGTGCAGGCAGATGCGTAGTTAGGGAGTACTCGGGCCCCCTGCTTATCACCACCAAGGTCACAGTAAGGCAATCACAGAAAGGGAAAAAACAACTTTCTTTCACTTGAGTTCAACACACAGGAACACAGAGAATAAAATGTTTATTCTCCGTGTTCCTGCATGTTCCCTTACACCTGTCAAACAAGAAAAATTACCTGGGGCTAAAATAAAGGTTCCTTCTTCTATCAAGAATCTCTTCAGCAACATAGGTCTTACCACATTAATTTGTCTGGTTTTCTGTGTCAGTGTCACAAGTTGCTTCAGAGGGTGGTGAAGAAGGCCATATTGTTGTTCATTCCCCCTGAAAGAACTAGTGTAACTCAGTCCTGGGGTAGGGGATTCTTCCTTGCACAACAGCATATCAGGCCATGGCAATGTAATGTTGTAATGGTGACTGGAAGACTCTTTTAATGGTGGCTGGATTCTTTTCTGGAAGTTAATTTGTGTATCTTTCTTGAATAATGCAGTGTTTGTGTTGTCCCATGATTTTTATATTTGCATACAGTTATTTGTACATATGTGCAGCAGTGGGGGAATGGTCAAGCATCAGTTTGTGAATGGAAGGCATGGCCAGGGAAGGTAGTCATTACACATGCTGACATTGGATGAAGTTGGCCGGCCATTTGCATTTGGCCAACAGCTCTGGGACGCCTGCCAGTGGTGGCTGAGGGTAGATGACCACAATGCCAAGGAGATCTTCAACATGGTGGCACTGGAGCAGTTCATTGCACAACTGTTGGAAGGGACAGTGGAGTGAGTCCAGTGCCACCGCTTGGTGTCACTGGATTGAGTCATCAAGTTGGCAGAGGATGATTTGGTGGCAGTTCCAGGGGCAGGCAGACATTCTGCCTCTTCTCTTTCTCTCTCTTTCTTCCTTCTGTGGTGTCCCCTCTCCCCTCTTTCCCTTCTGTGTCTGTGTCTTCTCCCCCTCAGGTGAGGGATGCCCATATCATCAGTGCAGATGTGAAACCTGTGCCAGTATGCTGGCGCTGCAGCATACTTTTGTTTAATGGAGCTTGTAGTAGTGGGTGGGTCCTGTGGTAACATTACACAGGGGGACTCCAGTGTAGCCTTGACTGGGGAAGGTGTCTCAGCTCCGTCTATGTCAGCACCATGTCAGGGTGATATGAGGAGCGAGGAGCTGCCCACCCAACCTTTCTCTCTCTCTCTCTCTCTCTCTCTCAGGGATTCCCTCAAGGATTTCCCATTAGAGCAAATGCGAGATGAGACTCTACACCATGACTTTGACTAAGTGAAAGTAACCAATGGTCAACCTCCCCAGCCAAATGCAACACCCTCCTTCCTATAACTTTGCAATTATTAAAGATAGGCTATACCAAGTGATGCAGGACACTCAAACCAGTGAACAGATAACTTGGTTATTAATCCAAAAGAGATGTAGGGAACTTGTATTCCATCCAGCTCACTTTAATCTGATGGCCGGACACTCAGGTCAGGGTAAGACACTAGCCAGAATAATGGCCCGATTCTATTGGCCAGGGATTCGTGGGGATGTCCATTGGTGGTGTGAGTCTTGCCATTAATGCCAACTTATAAATCCAGCAGCCACTCAAAGTATGCTTACACCCTCTCCCTCTAATTGAGACCCCATTTGAGAGAAGTGGCATGGATCTCGTTGGGCCATTAGGTCAGTCGGCATGGGGATATAGTTTCATTTTAGTCCTGGTGGACTGGTTGGCATCCATTCGTCTATGAGAGATGATGGTGTAGCGTTGTTTTATTTGCACCTTTGCATATGGCTAAACAAGCCAATGTGTGAAAGACAGTCTTGACCACAATTGCTGCAAGAGTACTGAGATGCCTGGGAAGGCAGGTTTTGTGTCTTCTTCCTTCTGGCATGTTTTTCAATCAGGTTTGAGCTCCTGTCATGCTCAGCCCTCTGAGCACCTGCTCGGACAGCAACGTGCCAAGCAGCACAGTCCTCTGAACACTGCTCCCACATATTCATGTTGATACCACATGACTTCATGTTCCTCTTACAGACATCCTTGAAGCGCAGGCGAGGTTAGCCGACCAAATGGCTCCCCTCCACCAGCTCGCCATACAGTAAGTCTTTGGGGATGCGGCCTGAGTCCATTCTCCTTAAGTGACCAAGCCAGTGGAGGTGCCTCTCGCCAAGAATGGTGAACATTAAGTTGGCGTGTTCCAGGAGCTCTATATTGGGCACCTTGTCTTGCCAGCTAATGTGCAGAATCTATCTGAGGCACCTCAGATGGAAGCTGTTGAGCTTTTTCTTGTGTCTGGCGTAGGTGGTTCATGCCTCACTACCATAACGGAGAACGCTGTGCATGCAGGCTTCATAGACGTGCAATTTCATTTTCACAGGTGAGGCTGGAGTTGCTCCAGACTCGTTGAGTTAGCCAGCCTTGCCATTACTGCAGCTGCCATAGCAATCCTGATGTTCACCTCTGCATCAACAGAGAGCAAGTTGGAAATCGTGGACCCAAGGTAAATGAAATGCTCCACAGCTTCTAGGCTGTGACCATCAATGGTGATGTTAGGTGGGGCTAGTGCACTTTGAGCCAAGACTTTAATTTTCTTCAGGCTGATGGTCAAACCAAATGCCTTACAAGCGTGAGAGAGGCGACTGATGAGCTGCTGCAAACCATCTTTGGTGTGTGATACCAAGGCATAGAGCATCTCTCAGATGAGTATCTTTGTGACCTTGATCTTGGCGCGAAGTTGGGCAATGTTGAAAAGCTTTCCGTCGGCCCTGGTGTGAATATATATTCCCTCACTGCAATTTTGGAAGGCATGTTGGAGAAGCATAGAGAAGAAGATTCCAAAAAGTGTTGGCACAAGGATGCAGCCTTGCTGTGTTAAAGTGTTAAACCTGCTGCTGACTGGGAAGGCCTCAGACGTTGCACTGTTAAAGCGAACTGTGCTATGCATGTTCTCGTGGAATGAAGAAACCACTGCAAGGAGTTTTGGAGGACAGCCAATCTTCTGAAGGAGCTTGAAGAGTCCAGTATGACTGACCAGGTCAAGAGCCTTAGTTAGATCTATAAAGGCATCTAACTAAGGTGCCTTGGCATTTGCAATGGCATTTGCTGCTCTTGGCACTTCTCCTGCAGCTGGCATAGTGAGAATATCATGTCTACTGTAGCCCATCCAGCCTGGAAGCCACACTGAGACTCTGGATAGACATGGAGGGCCAAGATCTGTAGACGGGACAAGGCAACATGGGCGAAGGCCTTACCAATGATGCTAAGAAGGGAGATGCCTCTATAGTTGTTGCAGTCACTTCTATCTCCTTTGGACTTATACAAGGTGATAATGCATGCATTTCGCATGTCCTGGGGGATGTGTCCCTGTTCCCAGCAGAGACAGAGGAGATCGTGCAGAGGTTGTAGCAGTGTGGATTTAGTGCACTTTAACACTTCTGATGGGATGCTGTCGCTCCCTGGGGCCTTTCCATTGTGGACTATGCAACGTGATATCCGGAAGCAGTCCTATTGTGTAACATTTCCACATGTAATGTGGCAGAGGCACTGTTTAAAATTATCTCCCAAGTCAATATTCCCAAAGAAATCCTGACTGACCAAGGCATTACATTTATGTCACACACACTTTGAGCTTTGAGTTATTAGGGATTCAATCCTTCTGCACCAGCATCTACAAGTATTAGCCACAAACAAATGGCTTGGTAGAACAGTTCAATCAAACACTTAGAAGTTTAATTCAGATGTTTGTCAGTGAAGATGCATGTAATTAGGATAAATGACTTGAGCCCCTGTTATTTGCAGCATGAGAGGTTCTGCAAGCCTCCATGGGATTTTCTCCATTCAAATTATTATATGGACATAAGTTTCAAGGTATTATGGAAATGCTGCAGTAAAACTTGGAGGAATGACCTTCCAATAGTAAAAACAAAATTAAGTACTTTCTCAACCTATGCGCAAAGCTCCACATGCTCACTCACTTTAGCCCAGGAGAATTTGAAGCAGGCACAAGAATGTCAGGCCCAGCCATACAACAGGGGCACCTGCCTTAGAGGGTTCACCCCGAGTGATAAAGTACTCCTATTATTGCCCTGTAACAGTTCCTGATGTGGGTTGAGCACAGAAGCACAGTTGATGTTTACATTCACGCTCTTTATTTTCCCTTATTTCGGCTTTTCAGCTTGCTGCATTCATTCAGTCACATACATGCGTTGGGGTCAGGGAGGTCCTCTTCTCTGCTCTCCCCCTCCTTTCATGCTCAATCCATGTGACAAACAAACACACCCACACACATTAATGGACACCAGGTGTAATGACTTAGCCACTTACCTTCCCCGACCCCACCCTCCATTCACAAACTGCTGCTTGGCCATGCCCCTGTTGTCACATACCCCCATCACCCGACTCAGGCTGGAGAGCCATCTGGCCTGAAGCAGACTCCCCCCCGGATGGGACAGGAAGTCCGACACCACCATCTGCACCTCCAGCCTCTGGACCACCTCGAACTTAAACGGCTGGAGGGTGAGATACCAACAGGTGACCCCCGTATTGGCATCCTTCATGTGGTGGAGCCACTGGAGGGGCACGTTGTCTGAACAGAGAGTGAAAGGGCACCCCAGCAGGTAGTATCGGAGGGCAAGGACTGCCCACTTGATGGCAAGGCACTCTTTTTCAATGGTGCTGTACTTGCTTTCACACATAGAGAGTTTACAGCTGATGTACAGCACTGAGCATTCCTCACCTTCTGGGACAAAATGGCCCCCAGCCCCCTGTCCGATGCGTCAGTCTGTAAAATAAAGGGGAGAGAGAAGTCAGGGGAGTGCAAAAGTGGCTCCCCACACAGTGTAGTTTTTACCTAAGAGAAAGCCTGTTTGCACTGCTCTGTCCACTGGACCGGATCTGGAGCCCCCTTTTTAGTGAGATCAGTTAAAGGGCTGGTGACATCCAAATAATTAGGTATAAACTTATAATAGCCAGCCAGCCCCAGGAACTGTCTCACCCCCTTTTTGATCTTGGTCCTCGGGCAAGCCGCAGTCACTGCAGTCTTGTTAATTTGGGGATGCACCTGCCCATGACCCAAATGGAACCAGATACTGTACTTCCACACAACCAATTGCAAACTTTTTCAAGTTAGTTGTGAGGCCTGCATGGCTCAGCAATTTTAGAATGGCCTTCAGATGTTCTAGGTGCCGTGGTCAGTCATGACTGTAGATTATTATATCATTGAGATATGCAGCCGCATATGCAGTGTGAGGCTGGAGGACCCTGTCCATGAGCCACTGGAATGTAGCAGGCGCCCCAAATAACCCAAAAGGGAGCATGACAAATTGGTGTAATCCAAACAGTGGCCGTTTTCTCCTGGGATAGAGGACTCAAGGGCCAATATCCCTTTGTTAGATCCAGTATCGAATAAAAGTGAGCCACGCCTAAATTCCTCCTGCAACTTGGCTACCTCCAGGAGTTGGGCTGGTGAGAGATGGTCTCCACAGGGGACCAGAGTGTTTTGAGATGTTACCTTTGTTATCTCCAGCCCCAGCTCTGCCTTCTCTGGAACTACTGATGCCACGGGGACCCCCTCATTCCAGGACTTAAAAGGTTGAGGTGGTAGATTTGCAATACCCCACCCCTATCCATTCGCCTCACCTCACCGTGTGACCTCGAAGGGCCCTTGCCACTTGGTGATTAATTTAGAACTCAACGTGGGCAATAATACGAGCACTCTGTCTCCTCGTGTGAACTCTCTAAGGTGAATGCCCGTCATACACATGTTAATAAATGCATAAATGATATTCTTGTACCTGCCGCAAATTCTCCAGGGTTAAGCACGAGTGTGTGGAGATTTGTGCACAGATCAAGAACGTACTGAATTTCATTCTTGTTAGGTCCCTCCTCCCAGTTTTCTCATAGCACATCCAAAATGCCATGCGGCTTATGTCCATATAATATTTTGAATGGAGAAAACCCCGTGGAGGCTTGTGGGACCTCTCGTACTGCAAATAACAGGGGCTCAAGCCACTTATCCCAATTATGTGCATCCTCACTTACAAATTTCCGAATTATGTTTGGTTAAATTGCTCCACTGAGCCATCCATTTGTGGGTGATAGACATTGATGCAGATAGACTTAATCCCCATTGTCCCATACAGTTTGTATAGTGTGCATGGCATAAAAAATGTGCCTTGGTCTGTCAGGATTTCTTTCAGAATCCCAACCCGGGAGATAAAGTGGAAGAGCGCTTCCGCAATACTGCGTGCTGAGATATTGAGGTGCAGCACTGCTTCCGGATATCACACTGCAACACTGCATCTGGATATCATGCTGCATAGTCCACCAGAACTCAAATAAAGAGATACCCCCATGCTGACCGATCTAATGGCCCAACGAGATCTATCCCAATTCTTTCAAAAGGGTCATCAATTAGAGGAAGAGGGCACAAAGGCGCTTTTGGAGTGGCTGTGGGATTTACTTACTGACATTCATGGCACACCACCAATGGACGTCCCCATGAATCCCTGGCCAATAGAACTGGACCATTATTCAGGCTAGTGTTTTATCTTGCTCCAAGTGTCCAGCCATGGGATTAAATTGAGCCGCATGGAATACAAGTTCCCTGTGGCCCTTTGGGATCAACAATTGAGTTATCTGTTCTCCAGTTTGAGTGTCCTGCATCACTTGGTACAACCTATCCTTAATAATAGTGAAATAAAGGAAGGCCAGCATCGCGTTTGGCCAGAGAGTTTGACCATCAATTACTCTCACTTGGTCAAATGCATGAGGCAGCATCTCATCTCACAACTGCTCTAATACAAAATCCCCAAGGGAATCCCCAAGGGACTCCCCAAGAGAGGGAGGAGGGGTGGGGTGCTCCTCAATCCTCACATCGCTCTGACACAGTGCTGACGTAGACGGCTCAGACAGCTTCCCCAGTCAATGCCACACCGTGAGTTTCCCATGATGTATTTATGCAGGACCCACCTCTCATTATGTGTTCCATCAATTCTTTAAACCCTGGCCAATCAGTTCCTAAAATTAATGAGTGAGTAAGACGAGGGTTAACTGCCAACTTAATTCTATGCATTTGGCCCCAGAAGAGAATATGGACGGACACTAAAGGGTAATTGTGAACATCCCCATGCGCACACAACACCATCACTTGTGCTCTCCCCAGTGCCTCACCTTGCACTAGGCGTTGGCGAATTGAGGTCTGGTTACAACCGGAATCCACCAATGCGTGATATGTATTCCCTTGAACACTTACTGGTATGCGATACATTCCGGCCCGATTGGGGGTAGTCTCTGGTGCATCGGGCTTCCAGATCACAGCTCCCACCTCCCTGGTAGAGCTCCGACTATGGAGATGCTCTAACTCCCTGCCACGCCAGCACACCGACGCAGGATTTCCCTCTGCACTGGTGTTATGGGAATCGCTCAACTGAGGAGGTGACAACACAGACACAGAAGAGGGAGATGGGAGGACACCACGGGTGTGATGGGCTGGCTGGGGAGGAGCCAGCCACCGCCTCTATGGTAGGGGACTGAGTGGGGAGGGGAAAGAGAGACGAGGGAAAGAGAGAGCGAGAGGAGAAGCAAGGAGACACATCTCATCTGCCTGCCATTGGAGCCGCCTCCAGATGGTCCTCCGCCAGCTTGATGGCTCATTCTAGCGATGCCTGGTGAGGACACTGGACCTATTCCACTGTTCCTTCCGGAAGTCAAGAGATAAACTGTTGCCAGTGCCACCAGATCGATGATCTTGTCAGCATTGCAATCTTCCACCCTCAGGCACCACCGGCAGGTGTCCCGGAGTTGCTGGCCAAATGCAAATGGCCGGCCGACCTCCTCCAATGCCAGTGTCCAGAAGCGCTGGTGATGTTGTTCCGGGGAGCGGCCAACCCACTGCAGGATGGCTTTCTTCAGGTCAGCATACACCAGTCGGCTGTCAGCAGGGAGTGACCTTGCCAGTCAGGAGTGGGAGGAGGCACATTGTGCACTGCTCCAGTGGTCACCTCCATGCCTCAGCTGCTTGTTCTAAGAGGGCGAGGAATGCTTCCCGATCATCCTGTGGGCCCATCTTCGTGACTGTGCTGGCTGCGGTGATGATCAATGCCCCTGCTGATGCGAGCAGATGCCAGAACACCTGGCTATCTTCCTGCTGGGCCAGCATCAAGGCTTCGAAGCGTTGCTCTTGTTCCTTTCAGAGGGCGATCAGCACTTGATGCTGGTTCTGCTGGGCGGTAGGGAGGGTAAAGATGAGCTCTTCAAATGGGGAGGACTCCATGCAGTGATTCCCTTCTGTGTGTCCTGGGTTTCGGCACCACTGTAACAGTTCCTGATGTGGGTGGAGAACAGAAGCATGGCTATTTATTTTCCCTTATTTCGGCTTTTCAGCTTGTTGCATTCATTCATTCATTCATTCATTCATTCATACACATGCATTGGGGTCAGGGAGCTCCTCTTCTCTGCTCTCCCCCTCCTTTTATGCTCGATCCCTGCGACAAACACACCCACCCATACACATTAATGGACACCAGGTGTAATGACTTAGCCACTTACCTTCCCTGACCCCGCCCTCCATTCACAAACTGCTGCTTGGCCACACCCCCATTGCCACATGCCCATTTTGAGCTCCAAATTGATTGCCAAGTGGCAAGAAGCCTTTGAGGTCAAATGGTGAATCAGGGACATTGACTATGAGGTGAAGCAATGGATAGGGGAGGTGCACTACAAATATACTACCTCAACCTGTTAAAACATTGGAACAAGGGGGTCCCCATGGCATTGGCATCAGTAGTTCCAGAGGAAGTGGAGCTGGGGCCAGAGGTAAAAACAAAAATAACCACTCAAGCTACGCTGGGCCCCTGTGGAGACCACCTCTCACAGGCCCAACTCATGGAGGTTACCAGGTTGTAAATGGAATTTTTGACATGTCCTCACTCCTTCCTGGCTGCACTCACGTTATACAACACCACAATCAAATGCCCTCAGGGCAGTCATGAGTAGCCACCCATACCACTTGCCTGAACACAGAAAAAAAGGTTGTTCAAGACAAACCTCAAGGCCATGCTCAAAATGGGCATAATTGAGGAGTCACACAGTGACTTGAGCAGTCCAGTGGTGCTGGTCCCCAAGATCGATGGGTCAGTCCAGTTCTGCATGGACTATAGAAAATTCAATGCAGTGTCAAAATTTGCATTGAGGAATTGCTTGATTGATTAGGCGCTGCATGCTTTCATTTGACACTGGACTTAACAAAGGGCTATCGGCAAATCCTCTTGACTCCTCTATCCCAAGAGAAACAGCCTTTTCCACACCATTTGGCTTACATATGTCACAATTCCTTTTGGGTTATTTGGCACTCCCGCTACATTCCAGCGGGTCATGGACAAAATCCTCCGCCCCCATGCTACCTATGCAGCAGCCTACTTGGACAACATCATTATATATAGCAACAATTGGCCATGGCACCTAGAACACCTTAGGACCATCCTGGAATCACTGCTGCATGCAGGCCTCATGACTAACCTGAAAAAGTGTATGATTGGGCATGTGGAAGTATGGTATCTGGGTTTCCACTTGGGTCATGTTATGAAGTGTCATGTTATATTATGTTAGGTTGTGGTATGTTATGTTATGCTGAGTTATGTTGTGTTATGGGCGGCACGGTGGTGTAGTGGTTAGACCTGTCGCCTCACAGCAAGAAGGTCCTGGGTTCGATCCCCGTGACTGGCGAGGGCCTTTCTGTGTGGAGTTTGCATGT
>JAPEKO010000011.1:5882500-5896711 GCA_027576075.1 Cathorops hypophthalmus
GGGGAGAACATGCAAACTCCGCACAGAAAGGCCCTCGCCGGCCATGGGGCTCGAACCTGGACCTTCTTGCTGTGAGGCAACAGCACTAACCACTACACCACCGTGCCGCTCCACTCCAGATTTCTGTTTCTTCATTTTCATTATTGTGTCACAATTGAATAAAAAAAGTGCACCCTTAAAGTGGTAGGCATGTTATGTAAATCAAATGGTGCTAACTTCTCCCCCCAAATCAATTTTAATTCAAATCAGGACAAACACCAAGGGGAATGAATACTTTTGCAAGGCACTGTACCATGAAAAAAATAACCAAAAAACAGCCAATATTATTGAAATAATATTTATTCACTCACAAAAACAATGCTTCCTTCTGGTTACTAAGGTTAAGGTGAGGTTAATCACTGTCAGTGGAAGATGTGGGTGTTTTGTTTCGATGTACTCTGCATAATTTTCTAATAATTTATGCGTTATTTCCATCTGTAATAATTGTCATGCACTGAAATAATTAGCAGTCCTCCTAATTAGATTTATCCAACCTGGTTTTGCTTTTCTTCTCTGCAGGTTTTCAGGTTGGCCTCGTCTCTTTCAGCCCTCATAGGGCTTCATCATACGGAGTCATAGCCTCTGCAGCACTAATATCTACACTACAGTCCCCCACAGTTTCACTTTTCTCCCGTCGCTGCTTGGGGAATTGGCTCCTTTCAGCGGAGTTCTGAATCCCATAAACTGTGAACCCTTCCAACTCTACCCTTCCAATGTAGCACAACTTGACAGAAAACATTTACTGGCTTTCATTGTTTGATGCACAAAGCAAATTTTGCCAGCTTTGGACCATGAACACCAGCACACGTTAAATTCCGTGTGTCCGCACTTACCCGTCGCTTCAGCTTTTCCATGCAAACTCGTGCCGTTTGGCTGCAGTGACACTTGGAACGCTGTGAAGAAAGAAAAACAGAAGCATGGCTGTTAACTAGTTGTGTGCCGTGTTTTGGGCATTAAGAATAAAGTTTGCGTTCTCTACGTTTCAATGCAAGGGACGGAACTCCCGAACCTGAACATAGCTGCTACGCGTGGACACGAGACATTTTGCAGCCAGGTGACTTGAGGGAAGCTGAGCATTTCGAGGAGTTGATATTCGTTCACGGCGAGATGAAGATTTCTGTCGCTTCATTTCTTCAGCCTTGTCATTTTAAAAACAGGTCGAGGCTTGTGTAAATAATCTGGGGCTCGGTTTGAACCCAAAGTTGCCTTTGAAATCTAATGACTTCAGCAGTAAAAACGTATCTCTCATTTTAGTGTCATAGGCAGGGCCAATAATAACCATCCTCCAGACCTCCAAGACAGCAAGTTGGCATCCTGTAGACCACACAAAACATTGGCACTCTGAATCGATGTGGTTAATTGTTTGTACTTACCTCAAGAATTATAAATGCTTTGGGAAAAGTGAAAGTTTTCAGTGAGTGTTGAAACAGAACGTGAGCATAACTACTTGGCCTTGTGTTAACACACCCACTCAGGACCTACAGTAACCCCAGCCAGAGCAGAACCAGCGTCAAGTTCCTCGTGAGTCAGTGGACTGCACTGAACTGTACGTGCTCACACTGTTATTCATTTCACTTTTATAACCATGGCAGTCTGTTAAGCTGGACATCTGCTGATGTCTTGTGTAGATGCTGATTAGCATTTAATGTGCGTGAACTTATGCTGCGATTGATTCCGCTGCCTTATCTTTGCTACTCTGTATTCATATTAACACGTGACAGAATGACCCTTTGAAGCCCCATGACATGGAACCATGAATCCAGCCTCAGCGACGAGTCATTTAAAATTTATTTAATGCAAATTAGATTGGATATGGTAAACTGACAGATTCAAATGATTGGTGGCAGTAGGTTCAGTGGAGCAGTGCTCTGGTTCTGGGTGTGTGTACACTCCTCATAATTTCTGTTTCTTGCTGCATTTACTTTAGATTTAACAGGATTTTTTTTGGGGGGAGCGATAGTTAAAAGTATCACCGGAGTGGATCGTGCTCAAATAGGTTCAATGACCAGACAAAACCCCCACTTCCTGCTGAAGTTTGACAACAGTTTACATTTGGTATGAATGCGTCCACTCTTCTCCAACTGCGTTACGTACCACTGAGCTCTATGTAAAAATCTGTAGAGACGAGTGAAGCCATCTGGCCGCCATTTTACCACTCACATTGCGTGTTAAACAGTCATATCCGATCAAATTTGCCCCAAGTAAAGCATCTCCTGACTTTAACAGCTCTTTTACTACTATAATTATTTTCACAGACATCATTTTAGTTTTACTTTGTACAGGAAATCATATCGGTCGCCCTCTAAGAAATAAGCCGTTGACCGGGAAATCTGACGAACGCTGCTTTAAACAGTCCCCCCAGGATTTCGCGGGCCTTTTTTGTGATTGTTGCGGTGTTTTTTTAGGTTTTTGTTGCGATTACAGTGCAGGAGGAAGTGAAAGTTACGAGAAATTGTTGCGATTTTCTCTTATTGTGATTAAAATTGAGTGATATGTTAAATATTAAGCTATTAATGAAAAACTATTGATTCAAAAAAAAACAAAGACACTGAGAAATGGTCCTATAAACAACTTTACCAATATAAAAGATTACCAGGATTACAAAAATGCAGAAAAATAGGCTTTACTTATCCAAATGCACCTGTTGGTTCAAAAGTTAAAGTGCATAGAACCTCACAGCACAACATGAAGTTCCCTTAAAATATAATATAAATGCCTCAGCTTTCATGTAAGAAAAGAAACTATTAATATTTGTACTGTGTGCAGGCAGTCTCTCCTGAAGACTAAATTAAACAATTATTATAATACACGGAAGTAAGGCGGAAGGTAGTTTGTCGACGTCACCTAAAGATGACGCCAGCGATTGGTCAAATTTGCGGGAAAATTGCGGTGATTGGATATAATTGTAGCACTGCCCTGAATTCACGGGGATTGGTTGAATTTGCGATGAGGTTGCAAATCGCAACACAACACATTTTGTTGCAAATCGCAACATCGCGAAATCCTGGAGGGTCTGGTAAATAACGGTAGGTAGAGATGAGATGAAGGCTTAGTATCTCTGTAGATACATAATTGAATTTCAAAAATGTGTTTTAATAAGTAATTATTTTTAAAATAGAGGGCAACTGGGGTGGCAAGACATTTTTACAGTGGCAACTGCCACCTTTTGCCACCCCTTAAAACCATGCCTGAATTCAACATGGTAAATTTAAAAGAGCTACAGTTGTCAATGTTCCAAATTCTTGTAGAAGATTTCTGGTAGGTTGTGGTAGGTTAACACTTAGGGATGTTATACTTAACAACACTTCTGTTCAGGGATCAGGGTGATCTCAAGCACCGAGGAACAGGTTGCAGTTGCACTGAAGGAAACACAGTTACTAGACCATGAGACATTTTTACAAAGAAAACCATATCTACTGTGCAAAAAATAAAAGGAATAACACATGCAATAAGACCTTCAGAATGTTGATTTCAAAATTATTGTTACCTCGAGTTAATATTGAAATGTCCCTTTGTAAGAATAACACTAGGAAATCATTTCGGCCATGTCTAAGAAGGTTAGACACGCTTGTCCTAACCTCCTGGCAGAAGCATCCATATTTTGAGAAAAAACATCCTGCTACTTATGGAATTCCATGCCATCTTGTGATTTCACAAGATCAAAACAGCCTGAAAGTGTCAATGAGCCACCAAGTCACATTATTTTTAAAATATTATTTTGAGAATGTCTTTGGTAGAGCAAGGGTAAGTCGTTTCTTCAGTTGTTGGACTGTGTGTAATATTGATTTTCATTTTGTATAACAAGCTTTGCCTATTCTCTTGAAGGGTGGCAGCATTTTTAGAGGTGTACTAAAATGGCATGTTTTGAATTAGTAAATTGTTGTTTTCCATACAGGCACACGAAATCTGATGTAGGAACAAAGGTAGATGATGTACAACATCCAGAGGTAGGCATTTATCCTGAAGATCTGATTTCTCTGAAATGTAAATGCAGAATCCATAAACAACTCAATTAAATCAGTTAATTGTCCCTTAATTAATTTGCATGAGCTCTTTGGCATCTTTGTAATATTTGCAATTCAAACATAATTGCGATATTAAGCTTAAGGCAGTGGGGAGTTTTAAACAGTAGAATGCAAATTTTTCTTGGATAAACCTTGGGTATTCTATTAATTCCTGTGTGTGTGTTTTGTTTTGTTTTTACAACAGTTAAGTGAAAAAGATTTTCTCGTCAACACGATAAGAGAGTCAACTCATAAAACAACTAAAGATGAGGATGTATCGAAATCACAAAATGGCGATACCATCTATTCATGGGGAAACCATGCTGTGCATGACACATCCAGTCACAGATCCACAGTTGGAATACAACGTGGCTTAGCACACTGTGATCAAGATCAGGCTGCAAAAAAGGGACAGTCTTCAGGCTGTGAGTGTGTGACAGAGCTGCAAGTCAACCAGAGTGAAAGTATAGAAGGGGAATCAGGAGTTAATGACCCTCAAGGACAGAATGCGGAAGGAACACTTTCTCACAGTAATCTAATCCCTTTTAGAGAGCATACTGGTTCAAAGGCCGACTCTGACTGCCAGGACTGTGCATGTTCTCCGACAGCAATAAACCAGGCCTTGTCGCTGTCCTCATACCCTGCTTCTCATTCTGATAATAATCTGAAATCAGATCTTATCAGTTCCACCGCAGCGATGTTTACCTCCACATTAGTCTCTGTTCTTGCTCCTCATTGGAGCGGGCGCCTTAGGAGACACAAGCGAGGCTTTAGCAGTGATGGACCAGAAATTGTGCAAAATATGAATCTGTCTGCTTTGAGTCAGAATGAACAGCATCAACAATTTCCCCTCCAGCAGATACAGGCACAGGGTGAACCAGTCAACGACTTCAGTAACAGGCTTAGGGGATCAGCAGGAACCAGCAGGAGCTCTGTTGAATGGCAAAATGAAAGCTTCTCACATCTCACAGAATCGAAAAAACAGTTTTTGAAAACCAGTTCGTTGAGAATGAACAGACATACCATGGGCCAAACACCAGAATTTAGCAGCCCTATTCATATGTCAGTGGACTCCGGTGAGGTGCCTAGGTCCACCCTGTCCCTCCAACTCAGTGACTACAGAAGGATGGCACAGCCCGTGGATCAAGGAGAGTCCTTCTCTTCACTAAGGTCAAGGCCAACAACAAGCACTTTGCTTTTGTCTTCTAGAAGGTTGAACTCAAGAAAACCCATTCCTGAGTCCTTTCAAATGGAGAAGCAGTTATCTACATCCATCAGCTCTCTAAATTTACCTAGTAAAAGCACATTAAGGATTTCCCAACCACAACCCAATCTGGTTTCCCTAAACAATCCAGCTAAAGAGACACTTGTGACAAAAAGCAGTCTTGCATCTCCCGAACAGCTCTCAAGTCCACACAAACCCAAACCGTTCTCCCCAAAATGGGGTGAGATGGACTCATCAGTGAAGCAGCGCTATTTAATCTCAGGGGATTTTGACATGATCAACAGAACTCCTCCTCCTACAAATGAAAAAACTAGGGAAAGGCTGTTTTCAAACTGTTCAACAAGATTCAACCAATCAGGGACTCGCCAATCTGTTCAGGATCATGGAGAGGTTGACCAGAGCATCACTGACAATAAAAATTTGCAGGATTCACATAGTAAGATCCCAGAAAGGTCTGCTTGGATTTCTTCAAAGGAAAATGCAAATAGTAGATTTATTTTCCCACAAATTCCCTCAAACCTGAGTTCTGATAGCATACTTAAGACACATATAAGCAAGACATCAATGACGAGCACGAATCTTGAGCCAAACACTTCTGTACAGTCTAACAGGATCAACAATATGATCAACTTGAACAAGACCAGCATGATAAATAGCACAACTAGCCCCAGAACAGTCCAATCAATTGCCACCAATCCCTCTGCCAGTTTAACTCCTGTACCCCTGACGTGGGCTGACCAAAACAACATTCAGACCTCAAGCAATTCGGCTAGGCCTTCATCGAGCCCAGTGAACTTTATAAGGATGAGAACGTTTACCGACAGTCTTAGCTTCTCACCTCGGAAAGATTCTTCTGTAGAAGAAACAAGCCCATCTCATTTATGGTCAAACCATCTGAATTCTAATAGGCAGTCAAGGGAGTCAAATCAAAGCCCTTTAGATCAGTTAAGTCCTTTATCCCCATCTGAGTTTAAGGCCAGAAGAGTTTGTATTCCAAGCATCTACAAATACCTAAGGGAAACCAGTCCACCTAAGGACCCCCAGGGGTCTCCAGCATTGAGCTCTCCTAGTCCTCAGACCTCATCTGTAAAGCAAATACAGAAAGAGGATAAAAATTCAAGGAACCTGTGGTTCTCTTTTGACTTAAACTCAGTTGAATCACATGATCCACTTTTGAAGCGTGACTCCAGTTCCACCAGTGCACCACAATCTTTGCCACCTGAGACTGGCAGAAGGTCAATGTCTTATCCAAGTAAATCCCCTTACTCCACACTCATCTCTATAAGAGCAGCAGTTAAGAGCCTTTCATCGCCACCTGTGACGCACCAGCACAGTCGATCTTTTTCTTACAGTAGTTCACCAGTTGACGCTAAGTCTCCCAAGCTGGAGAAAAGATCTTATACATCTGTCCTCAGAGACCGGTTGAGTCAAAGAAAGTCGCCATTGGGAGAGCCAGTAGGTTCTACTGATATTCAGCTTACAGCAAAAACAGTTTCCTTCTGTCCAAATGGCATCTCAGAAACCTCAACAGATACAAAGTTCCCAGATAGTCAAATTAACACCTTAGTCGCAGATGTGACACAACCAAAACAGACTGACACTGTCATTAAAAATATCCCTCATGACGGACTAAATGGCATATTTTTATCTCACGATGACAAAGGTAACCCTTATACAGCTGACACGTTGAATTCCAAAGAGCATTCTTTGCCACTGGGGACATCCCCAATTAATGAGGTGGTGCAAAAAGGTGGAGTAACAGAAATCTTACATACAAATGAGACATTCCAGGCAAGTCAGAGTCCTAACTCAAAGAAGAGTCTCTTCTCTTTAAGAAGTAAGAAAGATAATGTTCTCAAGTCTTCTCCTTCTGCAGATAAAGAGGGTTTAACTGTTAAAAAGGATGAGATGACAGGACTTAAAACTACAAAGAGAGTGGACCAGGTGTTGAACCGTTTGAGACTAACATTTGGTGGCAGATTTTCAGAAGACAGTGACATGACAGTGACAAGTAGAAGAAAGACTAAAAAGGAGGAGAATTCAAATATTAAGACTTATGAAAGCATTAAGAATGAAAAAGAAAATGATGGTCTGACAGTTAAACGGCAGATTAACCCTGAAGAGCTTTTAGAGAAAGTTTCTGAAAGAACTAGGAAACTTGACCAAATGGCTGATCAGACAGTTATGACACAGACTGAACCTGAAAATGTTTCAGAGATCAAGGTTCCAGAAAGAACTAGGAAACTAGACCGAATGGATGATCAGACAGTTAGAAGAAAGACTAAAAATGAGACACACTTAGATATTATGACTTCTGAAACCAAGAGGAAAGTAGAGCAGGAGCTTCCTGAAAATCAAACTTTGAAATCTCCAAACTCCCCACATATCCAAATCACCATTATGACAGAATCTTGCAGCTCTTCTGGCCCTACGTTAGGTTTCAGATATGAAAAACAAGCCAACTCGCCAAATATGGGCGATCACAAAAAACTAATGGAGGAAAGCAGAAATCAAGTCCTGGTTAGACCCATTAGCCCAAACTGGCCTAAGCCTGATAATATCAACAGCTATGCCTCACTGCCTCCAGGCAAAAGATCCAGAGTTGACCCATCTCCAACACTTTCTCCATTTGAATGTTCTTTAGAAGATGAACAGAATGATAACGTGTTTTTCAGCAATGTCCTTACAAAGAGAAATAACTCTGCTCTAGGTGAGCCTGAGAATGTTGCTCAACCAGACAGCGTTATAAATGTTGCGAGGCAGAACTTGACAGGGGTAGTGTTGTCTTCTCCCTGTGCTGATCTCAAGTATGGACTGCAGCATGGACGATCTGTCTCGGTTAGCAGTGTAGTTTCAGGGCGTCCGTCAGGCCCTGGAAGAATCTCGACAGGATCGAGACAAAACAGCATCAGCGACTTAAGCAGCTTGGATGGTTTTGTGACCAAGAGCCGACATTCAAGTGTCAGCAGCCCGGTCGGGTCACCTGAGAATATTGTCACCACTTCCAGTGGTTGTATTTCTTATAAGGGACCTACAGGAGGACGGTTACCATCAGAGGGCCGTCTCCGGAGCTCAGATATCCTGGAGGACATCTCATTCCAATGGGATATGGAAGCAGGTCCAACGCCACCTCCTTCTCCGGTATATACTCGACGTATATCCCAAGTCTCCAGCCCCTCTTCACCTAGCAACAGGACCTCGCCAGATAGCTTGTCTCCACGTGGACTTTTGCCTTCCAGGAACTATAAGTCCATGTTGTCGGTTTTTGAGGAGTCTGGTTCAGAGACCACTACTGATGATGAATACTATCTCAATAGCGATGACGACAATGAGAAAGAAACAGAACTTTAGGGGATAGTGTTGCATGACATGAATGAAGTTGTGCATGTTATAGTATTTGTGTGGTTAAGGTTTCTGAATGCGAATGTTTTGTATTTGTGCACTTTGATCACTTCCTCAGGAACAAAATTACCATCATGATTGTAATGCGATGAAAATCAATGCGAAATCAATGAGCTGAAGCACTTCCATATGCTCCTGTTAAAGCTTGCCCTGGCTGGCTAATTACTTCGACCCAAGTGTTATGTTTGAACCCATTTTCAGTTTGAGATTGTTATTGATAATCAATCATGACAATTTATGCACTGTTGGATCATGGATTATATTCAGGCTCTGTGTTTATGTATCAGTTATGAATCAAATTTTAATTGATTGTTGTCCACAGTTTGCCCTTCTTATTGTCATTCCTTCAAGCAGACAGCGCTGGCAGTGTAGATGATAAATCATTTTAGTGGCAGCAAAAAAGCTGAAAGCAAAATCAACTTTTTTTTTTGAACCACATAAATATTATATAGTGCTTTCTCAACTAGGATCAATTAAATATAACTAAAAAAAATCATATCATGATACTTGACATTTTTTAAAACAGTATTTTGTTTTGTTGAGATTTTGATAGCAAAGCAAGACATGAAGTACTCGAAGGTGTTTTATAAGATTGGTTTTAATTTCAACACGTAAAATTTTCAAAAATAAATTATTTAATGACAAAAAATGAGATGACAAATATCGATTTTAATATTTAATCAGCTACTTCTTGCTGCTTTATCGTCCTCCTAATTTTGAAGTCAGGGCTCACAATAAGCACAATACTTACAGAAAAATATATTTTATAATTTATTGCAATGTCAACATATCATTCACTTCTGAATTTTTATTTTTATGCAGGAAATAATACTGTAGTTTGAAAGAAATCTGGGAATAAATCATAGAAATTTTTTTTTCAATAACATAGTATGTGTTTATTTAATGTAAACAGATCAGAATAATCCCATATGAAATTCTATGTGTGTCATGACAGTACATAGACGATCTACAATTTGATGCATTTAGATTGAACAACGTAGTGTTTGTTAATGTTTTTTTAAAGCAATGTTGCAATAGGAAAATGCGAGCACTTCAACAACATTCATTTTTCCTGAGGCTGTGTTGTTGTTTTTTTTTTAATTATGATCTTGATGTGATCCAAGAAAAACAATTCATTTAATTAAGATTGATGAATGTAGTGAATTGATTTGTTCAGTGTGTCCCAGTGATCCATAAGTAAAGAATAAAATAGCTGGGGTGTGCCGTGATATAAAACAATTAACTACAAGCAGCAAGAGCGCAGAAACAGTTACCACCTGGAAGTGGATTATTTTTCTTTAACAGCATGTCCTGAAGTGGTTTAATCCTCTTACACTATGGCGATTTGGCAACAATTTTTAATATGGACAACATACCGTGCTTTTTAACCGATTGTGGTTACACTAAATGTCCATATTACAACGAGTGCATTAATATTAATATAAAATGAAATAATTGTCTGAGTTATGGAAAAATAATCAACACTGATAAAAAAACCTGACCAATCAGGTTTGAGAATTTAACAGCGCTGTGTGTGGTATAACGCTGTTCTTAGACACTAACCAAAAACAATATGATAAAATCTATTGTTGAGTAAACAATTTATTTAAGTATTAATAATATTTGTAACAAACAATTCTTCCACAAATTAACAGTAAGGTTTAGTTGCTAAGCAACATAACAGGCAAAGATTACAGTATTCCATGGACAGAACAATGGTTTAAAAGAATATACACCCGGGCTCAGCCAATCACATTTTAGAACCAAAACTATGTCCTTATAATAATATGGTTAATAAAGAAATTTAAGAGTCTTTATGAAGCTAAACAGGGCGGCACGGTGGTGTAGTGGTTAGCACTGTTGCCTCACAGCAAGAAGGTCATGGGTTTGAGCCCAGCAGCCGATGAGGACCTTTCTGTGTGGAGTTTGCATGTTCTCCCCGTGTTCGCGTGGATTTCCTCTGGGTGCTCCGGTTTCCCCCCACAGTCCAAAGACATGCAGGTTAGACTAATTGGTGGATATAAATTGACCATAGGTGTGAGTGTGAATGGTTGTTTGTCTCTATGTGCCAGTCCCGTGATCACCTGGCAACTTGTCCAGGGTCTAACCACCCCCACCTAACCACCCCCACCCCATAGTCAGCTGGGATGGGCTCCAGCTTGCCCACTAACCTGCACAGGATAAGCGGTTACAGATAATGGATGGATGGAGTTCCATTCCTAAGAGACAAACAAAGCCACTGTGAACAGATAAAGGCTGGTTGGGAAAGTGAAACTAATCCTTTTTGTCTGACCTTAAGGGGATCTTATCTAAAATTATTATTAAAATATTGAAAGTGTTCCTGCTGACACTACTCCCATACCAAATCCAGAAATTTTCTGGAATCCCCTGTGAATGATGATGATGATGATGATGATGATGATGATGATGATGATGGATGTAAAAAGCAAAGTGGCCGCTGGCAGTGGGTTCATGAATCACTAGTTAATGATTCGATTCAACTCTTTTAAGTGAATCTTTTAGTTCGGTTCACCATCCAGAAATATTATGTAACCTGTGAATGGTTGTTTGTCTCTATGTGTCAGTCCTGGAATGACCTGGTGACTTGTCCAGGGTGTACCCCGCCTCTTGCCCATAGTCAGCTGGGATAGGCTCCAGCTCGCCTGCAACCCTGCACAGGATAAACGGTTACAGATAATGGATGGATGGATGAAGCTAAATAATGAAGTGACAATAATAACTGCCATAACAATACCCTAATACAATCTCAGAGAATAAAGTATATTGTTGTACCTTTAGGGGTACACCGGCTTGTCACTGGGTCAGTACCCTCTAAGGTACTTATTTGTACTCTTTATACACTGCTTGGGAACATATGTGTACCTTTTTGGCCCTAAAAAGGTACACATAGTTACCTTAAGGTCCAATAATGAGCCCTAGGGTGTACATTAGTGTAGACTGTACCTTGGAGGACAGAAATTGACTCCTACTGTACCCCTATTTCAGACAGTGTACGTCCTAACAGCACCAATAAAAAAAATCAAGGCTTGTCTTGGATTGGTAAATCAGGAATGTATTGACGCCACTATGAAACATTATCACAAACTGGGCAGTATTTTTGAACGTAAAGGCCTTGACGTAGAGTTAAAGCTGCACACCCACCATGATAGATGTTTCTGTGCTGAGCCAGTATGGAAAGGAGTGGTGGGCAGGTCCATACAGTAACTCACTCATCATGAATGGCATGAATGAAGCCAACTCTGAGATCAAAAATAGACAGTGTGTGTGTGTGTGTGTGTGTGTGTGTACATTCAGAAGCTATCTTCACCACTAGCAATGAGCTTTTGTTGTTGTGTTGCTCTGGTGAGGTTTGTTTGTTCCTCTCTAGTACACGTATGGAAAACAAGGGTTTGGCAGAACTATTAGTGAAAATTGTTGCTGTAACACGCACGATATGACATTGTGTATCATTTGCTTGTAAGCAGAAGGGTGTGGATTGGACTGAACAGCTTGATGCTCAGATTTGATTGCTGATCCTGGTGTCTGTCCCGTAAAGGTAGCGAGATTTTTCTTTAATCCTCCTTATCATTAAACTGAAGGTGTACTTGAAGGGTATACTTAGATATTTCCTGGATGCGTACTGCTGTGCTGTGCAATACATAGTGATGCCTTACATTTGTAATAATTTAACACTGAAATAGTATATTCTTATACGATAACATTAAATTCCTTCTATTTTTTTTACACATCTAAGAACCTAATATATCCTTTCAATAAATATTTTCTATTTTTTTCAGATTTTTAAAATGAAGTGTAGTCATGGTACGTGGAATGTACTTTTACCTTGTTTGTTTGTTTGCTTTAGTAATCAGCACGATTGCAATTATAATGTAATAAAATTTTAAATATGCCTTTATGTTCATTCTGTCTCTTTGGTTTTAATTTGTATTTTAATATCATGGCCACGTGCATACAGGCATCCAGAAGGAAAGGATGAAATGCTCATATCTAATTAGCAGGTACATAGAAGCAATAACTAATTTAATATTTCTCAACTCAACACCTCAGTAATAAGATCAGATGTTTGTTGAACATTTATGGAAGGAGTCACCAGTGCCAGTGCACAGTTCGTAACATTCAGAGGTAAAGCTGCACGTTTCATTTGAGGAAAAAAGAGTGGCTGTTGAAGGAACGACGGTTTATAACTGCTGTAAAGTCAAATTTCACTAACGTTCCAGTATTAACTGTAACTATAAACAAATAAATATAAAAGTTATGTCAGACAAAAATTAATGCAAAAATTTTATATATTGCAAATTACCATGGTATAAATGGAATAAAACACTTTGGGGTGGTGTGGCAGTGGGGGCGTGGTCAAGCATCAGTCTGTGACCGGAGGGCAGAGTCAGGGAAGGTAAGTGGCAGAATCACTGCACCTGATGTGAATTAACCTCTGTGTGTCTGTGTGTGTGTGTCTTCGTCTTCCCCAGTGACCGCACCCGATATAAAGAGGGAGAGAGAGGAGAACGAGAGCTCTCTCCCCAACCAGACAACTGATGTGTGTGCGTGTCTATGTGTGGGACTGGGAGTGTTTGTAGTGACATCTGAAAAGTGTCAAAAATAAAGAGTTTGTGGAAACTCAGTTCTAGCCTGCCATACTTCTGTGCTCCACCCACCCGCTCCAAATTCTACAATCATCTAATCACATTACTACAATACACTCTTGAATGTACGGAAGAGGATTAGGGCCACTAAAGTGAGTTCTGACTTTTTTTTTCTCAGAATTCTGACTTTAATCTCAGAAGTATGGGTGCCTGTAGGGAACCAATTTCGGGAGTGCACTTTGCACTAGAGTGGAGGGGAGAGCCTCGTGCGGACAATGTAACGATCATGAATGCATCGCTTAAATTAAAAAATTAATCACGCCACAAGGCATAAGGAGTAGGCTGCGTGGGGCAGTCAGCGGTGTTTAGGCTGCAGAGCTGACGTTTACATTATCTTCGTCTGCTTTACAGTATAGGCAGTTCTCTCTCTCTCAGTTCACTCTCTTTCTGGCTGTAGGTGTGTGTTCACATGTGTTTGTGGACGTCGGTGTGGAGCTCTGCCCTTCGTCAAACAGAGAGATGCACGATGATGAAGAGAATGAAATGAAATGTCTTCGCTTAAATGAGATCAATAACATCATTATTCATTGAAAGAACACGATCCAGACCAGTTCTGTTGTGATTTGGTGCTATATACTATATACAGTGGGGCAAAAAAGTATTTAATCCGTCACCAATTGTACAAGTTCTCCCACTTAAAATGAGAGAGGCCTGTAATTTTCATCATAGGTATACCTCAGCTATGAGAGACAAAATGAGAAAAATCCAGAAAATCACGTTGTCTGATTTTTAAAGAATTTATTTGCAAATTATGGTGGAAAATAAGTATTTGGTCAATAACAAAAGTTCATCTCAATACTTTGTTGGCAATGACAGAGGTCAAACATTTTCTGTAAGTCTTCACAAGGTTTTCACACACTGTTGCTGGTATTTTGGC
>JAPEKO010000011.1:8277647-8290728 GCA_027576075.1 Cathorops hypophthalmus
CCTGCATGTCTTTGGACTGTGGGGGAAACCGGAGCACCCAGAGGAAACCCACGCAGACATGGGGAGAACATGCAAACCCCGCACAGAAAGGCCCTCGGGGGGCTCGAACCCAGACCTTCTTGCTGTGAGGCGACAGCACTAACCACTACACCACCTTGCCTCCATATATATATATATATATATATATATATATTTGTGTGTGTGTGTGTGTTGCAGTGATGGTGGAGCATAAAATGAGGGGGAGAGCAGAGAAGCGCTCTCTCCTGACCAGAACACAGGTGTGTGTGCGCCCGTATGAGTGTGTATGTGAGACTGTGTGTGAGCAGCGAGTGAGTGAAGCTGGAAAGCAGCGAAATAAAGAAAAATAAAGCATGTGAGAACTTCAGCTCCCGCTTGCCGTGCTTCTGTACTCCGCCCACATCAGGGACTTATTACAGTGGTGCTGAAACCTGGGACGTACAGAAGGGAACCACCACATGGAGTCCTCCCCATTTAAGGAGCTCATCCATGCCCTCGCTACCACCCAGCAGAATCAGCATCCAATGCTGATCGCTCTCCAGAAGGAACAAGAGCAACACTTTGAAGCCTTGATGCTGGCCCAGCAGGAAGATCACCAGGTGTTCTGGCATTTGCTTGCGTTGGCAGGGGCTTCAACCACCACCACAGCAGACCCTCCTCACATCACTCTCGCAAAGATGAGCCCGCATGACGATCTAGAAGTCTTCATCACTCTCTTTGAGCAAGCGGACGAAACTTGGGGGTGGCCACTTGAACAGCGCATGGCGCGCCTCCTCCCGCTCCTGACTGGCGAGGCGCAGCTTGCAGCACAGCAGCTCCCCATCAACATCTGGCTCATGTACGCTGACCTAAAGAGAACCATCCTGCAGCATGTCGGCTGCTCCCTGGAACATCACCACCAGTGCTTCCGGACGCTGACGTTGGAGGAGGTCAGCCAGCCATTTGCATTCGGCCAACAAGTCTGGGACACCTGCCAGCGATGGCTGAGGGTGGAAGACAGCAACACCAACGAAATCATCCATCTGGTGGCACTGGAACAGTTCATCTCTTGACTTCCAGAAGGAACGGTGGAATGGGTCCAGTGTCATCACCCAGTGTCACTAGAACAATCCACTGAGTTGACAGAGGACCATCAGGCAGTGGTTCCAACAGGAGGCGGACAAGACGCCTCTCCTCATTTCTTTTCTCTCTCTCTTCTGTGTCTTCTCCCCCTCAGGTGAGTGATGCCCATAACACTGGTGCAGAGGGAAAGCCTGGGCCGATGCGCCGGCGCGGTGTGGAGCCGGCGCATCTCCAGAGTCAGAGCTCTCTGATGGAGGTGTGAGCTGTGATCCGGATCCCCGACACACCAGAGACCACCCCTAATCAGGCCAGAACATATTGCATGCTGGTAAGTATTCAAGGGGATACATATCACATGTTGGTGGATTCCGGTTGTAATCAGACATCAATTCACCAAAGCTTGGTGCAAGGTGAGGCACTGGGGGGAGCACAAGCAGTGAAGGTGTTGTGCGCACACAGGGATGTTCACCATTCTTCTCTAGTGTCTGTCCATATTCTATTCCAGAGCCAAAAGCATAGAATAAAGGCGATGGTTAATCCTGATCTCACCCACTCACTGATTTTGGGGACTGAATGACCAGGGTTAAAGAAAAGACAGAATACATTAAGACGTGGGTCCTGCATTAGTATGTCACAGGAAGATCCCGGTGTGGCATTGACTGGGGAAGCTGTCACAGAGCCGTCTATGTCAGCACCGCATCAGGGCAATACAAGGAGTGAGGAGCAGCTCGCCCCACCTCCCTCTCTCAGGGATTCCCTTGAGAACTTCCCATTAGAGCAGTTGCAAGATGAGATTCTGTGTCATGCTTTTGACCAAGTGAGAGTAATCGATGGTCAAACTCTCCAGCCAAGTGTGACACTGGTTTTCCCATATTTTGCTATTATTAAGGATAGGTTGTACTGAGTGTTGCAGGACACTCAAATCGGTGAACAGATAACCCAGTTGACAATCCCAAAGAGCTGGAGGGAACTCGTATTCCATGCGGCTCACTTTAATCTCATGGCCGGACACTTAGGGCAGGATAAAACACTAGCCTGAATAATGGCCAGATTCTATTGGCCAGATATTCGCAGGAATGTTCGTTGGTGGTGTGCAGCATGCCACGAATGCCAATTAGTAAATCCCGCAGCCACTCCAAAAGTGCCTTTGCACCCTCTCCCTCTAATTGAGACCCCTTTTGAGAGAGTTTGTATGGATCTCGTAGGGCCATTAGATCGGTCAGCATGAGGATATCGCTTTATTTTATTTCTGGTGGACTATGCAACGCGATATCCGGAAGCGGTGCCTCTCCACAATACCTCAGCACACAGTTCTGTGCAAGTGCTCTTCAATATTGTGTCCCAGGTCGTGATTCCAAAAGAAATCCTGACAGACCAAGGCACTACATTTATGTCACGGCACAGCATGTATGGGTTACTGGGAATTAAGTCTATCCACACCAGTGTCTATCACCCACAAATGGATGGCTTCATGGAACGGTTTAATTGGACACTCAAAATCTTAATTCGGAAAATTTTAAGTGAGGATGCACTTAATTGGGATAAATGGCTCAAGCCCCTGTTATTTGCAGTACAAGAGTTCCCACAAGTCTCCACAGGTTTTTCACCATTTGAGTTATTATATGGGCATAAGCTGCGTGGCATTTTGGATGTGCTATGAGAAAATTGGGAAGAGAGACCTGCACCTAGCAAGAACAATTCAGTATATTCTCGAACTGCGTGCAAAACTCCACACACTCACGCACTTAACCCAGAAAATTTTATGGCAGGCACAAGAATGTCAAGTCTGGCTGTACGACAGGAGCACGCACCTTAGAGAGTTCATACTGAGAGACAAGGTACTCGTGTTATGGCCTACGTCGAGCTCCAAATTAAATCACCAAGTGGCAAAGGCCCTTCGAGGTCACACAGCGAGTCAGGGACGTCGACTATGAGGTGAGGTGGATGGATAGGGGCGGGGCACTGCAAATCTACCACCTCAACCTTTTAACACGTTGGAACAAGGGGGTCCCTGAGCCATTGGCATCAGTAGTTCCAGAGGACGCGAAGCTGGGGCCGGAGGTAAAAAAAAAAGAAGTAACATCTCAAACCACTCCAGTCCCTTGTGGAGACCACCTCTCACCAGCCCAACTCATGGAGGTGGCCAAGTTGCAGAAGGAATTTTCCGACATGTTCTCGCCCCTTCCTGGTTGCACCCACCTCATTGAACACCACATATTGAGATGTTCCTGGGGATGGTGGTGTGTAGTCACCCTTACTGCTTTCCGGAACACACACACACAAAAAAAGGGGGGGGTGAACTCAAGGCCATGTTCGAAATGGGAGTCCCACAGTGACTGGAGCAGCCTCATGGTCCTGCTTCCCAAGATCGATGGGTCAGTTTGGTTCTGTGTGGACTATAGAAAAGTCAACACGGTGTCTAAATTTGATTTATACCCAATGCCTCGCATTGATGAGTTGCTAGATTGGTTAGGTACTGCTCACTTTTATTCGACACTGGATCTAACGAAGGGATATTGGTGGATCCCCTTAACTCCTCTATCCTGAGAGAAAATGGTCTTTTCCACACTGTTTGGGTTACACCAATTTGTCATGCTTCCTTTTGGGCTATTTAGGGCTCAGGCTATGTTCCAGCAGCTCATGGACAAGATCCTTTGCCCTCACGCTGTTTATGTGGCAGCGTACCTCAATGACATCATTATTTATAGCAATGATTGGCAACGTCACCTAGAACACCTTAGGGCCATCCTCGAGTCGCTGAGGTGTGCGGGTCTCACAGCTAGCCCAAAAAAGTGTGCAATTGGGCAGGTGGAATTACAGTATCTGGCTTTCCACTTGGGTCATGGGCAGGTGTGTCCCTAAATTAACAAGCCTGCAGTGATTGTGGCCTGCCTGAGGCCCAAGACCAAAAAAGGGATGAGACAGTTCCCGGGGCTGGTTGGCTACTATCGTAGGTTTATACCTAATTATTCGGACGTCACCAGCCCGCTGACTGATCTCGCTAATATGGGAGCACCAGATCCGGTCCAGTGGACGGAGCAGTACCAAGAGGTTTTCACTAGAATAAAAGCTGCACTGTGTGGGGAGCCACTTTTACACTCCCTGGACTTCTATCGCCCCTTTATTTTACATATGAACGCATCAGAAAGAGGGCTGAGGGCCGTTTTGTCCCAGAAGGTGGAGGGAGAGGAGCATCCCATGCTGTACATCAGCTGCAAACTCTCAATGCATGAAAGGAAGTACAGCACCATCGAAAAGGAGTGTCTGGCCATCAAGTGGACGGTCCTTGCTCTCTGATACTACATGCTGGGGTGCCCTTTCACCCGCTGTTCAGACCATGCATCCCTCCAGTGGCTCCACTGCATGAAGGATGCCAGAACGCTCTCCAGCCATTTAAGTTCAAGGTGGTCCACAGCTCGGGGGTGCAGATGGTGGTGGCGGACTTCCTGTCCTGTTGGTGGGGAAGTCTGCTGCAGGTTGGACAGCTCCCTGGCCTAAGTCCAGTTTGGACTTAGTGTCCAAGGGTCAGTTTGTGAATGGAGGGCGGGGTCAGGGAAGGTGAGTGGCCAAGTCATTACACCTGTTCTCAATTAATGTGTGTGTGTTTGTTGCAGTGATGGTGGAACATAAAAGGAGGGGGAGAGCAGAGAAGAGATCTCCCCCGACCAGAACACGTGTGTGCATGTGTGACTGTATGTGAGCAGCGAGTGAGTGAAGCTGAAAAGCAGCAAAGTAAAGGAAAATAAAGTGTGTGAGAACTTCAGCTCCTGCCTGCCATGCTTCTGTAATCCACCAACATCAGGGACTTATTACAAGATTATTACCTCACCTTCATCTAAAAACTGTTTTGTATGTTTGTACACCTGCTGGGATGGCAAGAATGACCAGACATGCAGTTCCCCCGAGGAGCAACACTGCACACTGAGATTTCTTTCTGCCAAAGCGCTCAATAAGTGGGTAGCAGCTGAGGCGAGCAGGAAACTCTGCAAAGCCGAAGATGAGCTGTGTCAGGTAGATGTTCACACCAAAGTTTCCCACATTCAGACTGATCCCATAGTACACCATGCAGATCACAAACCTGTCAAAGGGACAATGCAATTTGGGGGAAAACACCAAAATGTCAGAATGGGATTAACATGAAGATACACATCTGTATTGCACAACATTGTGCATTATTCAAAATATAATGGATGCCCAGAATCTAGGTTTTGTGTGGTTTAGCCTTTTTCATAAAACATATTTTGATAAGCATTGGTACAAATTTGAACCTGCCAGATAAAGCACATAATCAACGTCCTCTTTCTCAGACTCGTCACTCGGAAAAGGTCCAGCATGCTGCCGGTTCTGACTGTGTTCTCTGCCTCCATCTGACGGACCATACATTCACATTACAAATTCCATTAAAACAAATACAATTAAATGTTTTGTTGAGACACACTTCAATTACCCTTTCAAGCAGAGAGTCTGAAACTTTCCTGCCATTGACCCTGGCTGCATTCAGGATTATCTTTTTGGCTTCCTCCTGTCTGCCTCGAGTCAGGAGCCATCGAGCCGACTCTGGAAGGATCCTTAGAACAGAGAGCACTTACAGATATGGTATATATTATTCAAAGAGGTTTACAGACGAGGCAAACAACAATTGAACTATATACAAGAGAACGGTAATCCAACACTAATGAGAACACGTATATAATTGAATAATTGAATATTGGATGATAGACTTGTGGAACTCTGATTGATTGAAGATCATTATTTATTTATGTTATGAATTTTAGAAGTATCAGATTTTAGAATTTTTTATAGCTAGTTTTTATATTTATATCCTTCATATGTACAGTTTTTTATATTTTATGAGTGTAATTTAGCCTTTGGCTATGAATCTCATCTCAATAAAAATACTTGAGCAGTTGCTGGATAAGGACTTTACAGGGGTTTCTGGTAGAACTGATGTTAAATACCAGACCTTCTACAGAACCTTAACTACTGAGGCACCAGGTACCACTGGGTTCCAGTATATGGGTTTATAATCTGTTCCATACATTCCTCGTTAGCTAAAGGTCCATATATAAAATAAGTAAATATACTGTATATATAAAATTTATTTTTTCAGGGCTGTCTGAGATGCAGAAGCAAGAGCCTTGATATTATAGATAGTATCTTAACCATGTCCAGCACAGTGGTTAACACTATCGCCTCACAGCAAGAAGGCTCTGTGTCCGAACCTCACAGCCAACAGGGGCCTTTCTCTGTGGCGTTTGCATGTTCTCCCCATGTTTGTGTGGGTTTGCGTTTGCATGTTCTCCCCATGTTTGTGTGGGTTTCCTCCAGGGGTTTTCTCCCACAGTCCAAAGACATGTGGATTTGGTTAACTACTCTAAATTGCCCATAGGTGTGAATGGTTGTTTGTCTGGCGAAGCCACAGTAGACCTAGCAAGTCGGCAGTTGATGAAGCATGCTCAAGATAGATGCAGACAGCCTCGTTAGAGGTGTTAGGGTGAGTCCGCACCTGAACCCAAACTTCTTGTCAAAATTCTTTCTTAACCCAAGATAACACACATTGGAATGAATTTCCACAGCAATCATTTTTGATGACCTTAGTTTAATAGACTGCAAACCCACCCACCAACATGAATGAAGGACAGATTCAGACTGAGATTCAGAGTGAAAGCCTTACCAAAAGTAGACACCGAGGATCAGGATTGGTGCAGACACTACTAATTGGAGAATCCTCCAATTGCGGATGCCGAAGGCCAATCCAGATAGCATCATTAACCCCAGGGCATAGGAACAGTGAGACAGGATGGTGACGAGGGCCCGACGTGATGGACCACACCACTCAGGGCCTACAAAAATATTAGCCATCTCTAAAGTAATGTTAGTAAAAGAAATTGTATAAATTGTGTGTTCCATCAGTACCTATGATGTTGGTAGTGATGGTGACGCCAGATATAGTGACACCAACCACAAAGCGAAGAGCAATATAGATGTAAAAGTTGTAGGCGAAAGCAGCACCCACACCAAACAAGAACTGCAATGTTAAAGAGAGTAGCAGAACAAAACGCCGGCCATATCTGCAAGGGTAGAAAACATGACAAGAAATTTGCCTTTTGTCATTACTTCAGCTCTATGACTTCAGTCACTGTCTGACTCCAGTGTTGTGATGTTCAGTGAAAAAGAATAGAACAGTCATGTATAGTGGGCAATAGAATAAACAATGAATTTACTACTAATTGTGTGCATTATCTTGGTTATTTTGTTTATAGGAAGCCTCCTTACTTGTCAGACAATGGTCCAAACAACAGCGCTCCAATGAGGAGTCCGGCCATGTAGATAGATTGTGAGGTCTCATTCAGAGTCTTACTATCACACACCAAGTCAAACTAAAAAATATTAAAAATAAGAAAAATGAACAAAAGGAGTAAAAATATCAAAGCAAGCATTTAACCAAAACTTAGTGTCCCAGCAGCCTTCTACTTTGTAATCCATTTTGCATCTGAAGGGTCTACCATTTGCTCATTTGAAGGAAAATTTTAGGTAAAACCTGTGCTGGCTGCACCTGCAGCCACACAATTGCATGAAAGTCAGTAACCCTCATGCATTACCATATTTTAGTTTCTCAGACACTAATAGTTTCACACCCATATTACACACACCAACACATAAATTAAGACACATAGTCCTTAATTTCATATAATATATCCATGATTAATTTAACTTGAAGGTACATAAGTTATCTCTGTAGTGCACACATTTAGTTAATTTATGTATATTCAACATTATGTGACTTTATCCTAGGTTCTAATTCCCTTTTCTTTTTTTCTGCTGCTGGGGGGTTCTGGGCTGCTGAGGTCATCTGGCAGGATCTGGCAAAAGGCTGAACCCTGGGAGGAGTGGCTTTAAATGCAGGAAGAAGCAATTGGGCCCCATCAAACAAAGGGTGGTGGAATCTGTTTTTATGTAAACAGGGGCTGGTGCAGTGATGTGTCAGTGATCCTGAAACACTGTTCTCCCAACCTGGAATCATTTATCATTAATTGTAAATCCATCTACTCCCCGTTTGAGTTCGCTTCATTCATTCTGGTTGGTGTTTACATTCCAGTACAGGCCATTGTGCAGAATGCACAGTGCATGCTGGCTGATCAGATACTGGGTGTGGAGCAGACTAACCCGGAGGAATCCCTAGTTATTGTCCTCGGTGACTTTAACAAAGGTAACCTCAGCCACGAACTACCAAAATACTCCAATGAGTATTGGAGTACAGTTTATTAAACCAGAGAAGAGAATATTTTGGATCACTGCTACACTACAGTCAATAATGCCCATCACGCCCTCCCCCATGTTGCACTGAGCTACTCTGACCATGTCATGGTCCACCTGATTCCTGCATACAGGCAAAAATTAAAGCTGAGGAAACCTGTAGTGATGGCATCTAAGATGTGGAGCAATGAGGCTGCAGAGAACCTTCAGGCATGCTGGACTGTACAAACTGAGATGTGTTCAGGACTGTTACCAATAGTCTGGATGAGTACACAGAGGCTGTGACATCCTACATCAGCTTGTGTGAGGACTGCGGCATTCCATCATGAACCAGGGTGAGTTACAATAATGACAAACCCTGGTTCATAAGATAAGCTCAGACAGCTAAGGTGGCAAAAGGAAGAAGCATTCAGAAGTGGAGACACAGACAGGCTTAAACAATCGAAGAACAGGTTTAGCAAGGCAGTGAGAGAAGCTAAACATCTGTACTCTGAGAAACTCCAACACCAGTTTTCAGTCAGTGACTCAACATCTGTGTGGAAAGGGCTCAGACAGATCACTGACCACAAACCTTCAACCCCCCACTCTGTTTATGACTTGCGCATGGCCAACCAACTGAATGAGTTATACTGTCGCTTTGAAAGACAATGGGACTGTCCTGATGGCATCCCTTGACTCCACACTCGAGCCCACCACCCCAATCATCTCCTCCACCTCAACTGCTGCCAGGGCCTCTCTACAACTTCACACCTCGGAGGCCCATCCACCTTCCACCACAGCCTCAGCCAAGCAGCACTTTAAGAAGCTGAACCCCTGCAAAGCAGCAGGTCCTGACTCAGTCTCACCATTTACCCTGAAGCACTGTGCTGATCAGCTGTCTCCAGTGTTTACCGATATCTTCAACACCTCACTGGAGACATGTCATGTGCCAGCTTGTTTCAAGGCCTCTACCATTATCCCTGTCCCCAGAAAGCCAAGGATCACAGGATTAAGTGACTCCAGACCCATTGCCCTGACTTTTGTGGTCATGAAATCCTTCGAGCACCTTGTGCTTTCTCAGCTCTAAACCATCACTGACCCGCTCCTGGACCCCATGCAGTTCGCCTACAGACCCAACAGATCTGCCAGTGATGCTGTTAACATGGCTCTTCATGTTATCCTCCTGGACTCCCCAGGAACCTATGCTAGGATTCTATTTGTGGATTTCAGTTCCATCATCAACATCATCATCCTGGCTCTTCTGCCTGACTCCACCTGCAGGTGGATCACTGATTTCCTGTCTGACAGGAAGCAGCACGTGAAGCTGGGGAAACATCTCTGGATCCCTCACCAAGGCTGCATCCTTTCTCCTCTATTCTTCTCCCTGCACACAGACAGCTGTACCTCAAGTCATCAGTCCGTCACGCTCTTAAAGTTCACAGATGACACCATCCTCACTGAACTCATCTCTGATGAGGATGAGTCTGCCTACAGGTGGGATATTGACCATCTGGTGTCCTGGTGCAGGCAGGACAACGTGGAGCTCAATGCTCTAAAGACAGTGGAGATGATTGCAGACTTCAGGAGGCACTCTGCCACACTCTCCCCCATTACCTTGTTTGACTCCCCAGTAATACTTCAGGAGTATTTCTGCTTTCTGGGCATTATAATCACCCAGGACCTTAAGTGAGAGACGTATACCTGCTCTTACCAAGAAAGCACAGCAGAGGATGTACTTCCTGTTAAAGTTGAAGTCTGATCTGCCAAAGACAATGATGGTGCACTTTTACACCACCATCGAGTCCATCTTCACCTCCATCACCATCTGGTATGCTGCTGCCACAAGGACAGACTGCAGCATATAACTTGCTCTGCTGAGAGGACGATTTGCCGCAATCTTCCGTCTCTTCAGGACTTGTAGGAGTCCAGGACCCTGAGGAGAGCAGAAAGGATTGTGGCCGACCCCTCTCACCAAGGCCAGCCTTTTCCCCACTGCAGCTGCCTCATCAATAAGGTCAGAGACTGACTCCAACCTCACACTGACAACCTCACTGACTCCAACCTCACACTTCCAATCTGTGACATTAACGCACTTCATTTCTGAACTGCAATTTTACACATTTCAAGGCCATGTCATGCATTTCCATTCTGTGACCTTTATTGCTCATTCCAGCTCACACTGTACCGCTTGATTATTAACATCCCCCATTACACATTCTCTTCGTTTCACACACTCTTGTCTGTGACCCATTTTTGCACATTTTGGGCATAATGCACAGCCTGGACGCCAACAACTCATGCACATACCCCTTAAATGTCCACTTTTCAAATTTGTATATTTCAGATTCTTCTATTTTTACATACGTGTGTGTGTGTGTGTGTGTGTGTATAGGTGGAGGTCAGGCACATTCAGCTGGAAGAGCTTGTCCTGCAGAAGAGCCAGGGTGATGGTGTTGAAGACAGAACCAAAATCGACAAATAGAATCCTATTGTAGGTTCCTGGTGAGTCCAGGTGCTGGAGGATGAAGTGAAGAGCCATGTTAACAGCATCGTCGGCAAATCTATTGGGTCTGTAGGCAAACTGTAGGCATGGGGTCCAGGAGCAGGTCTGGTTGAGTGCTAACTGTTTCTGCAAGAAGAATGTGTTTCCTTTTCTGCCAGTAGTCACCCATGAAGGTCAGAAACTTATGCTCATTGCTTTACTAGCTTATTTCAAATCTAAAAACTGTAAACCACTAAAATGTCTAGTAGTATTTTACACCATCACAACGTCAGCCTCTTGGACATCAAATGGTTTGTAATTAGCAAGGCTCTACCTTGTCAAGTGAAAGTTATGGTAAAGCAGAGTAGTGCGAAAAATCCCATTCATAAAAATGTTCATTTCATTTTTCATGTGGTTAAGTGTGCAATATCTGCAGTTTGGGTGAGTACGGGAGGTCTTAGACTTTAAAAAGCTTGAAAGCTGATCTAATAAATATCTAAAGGTTCACTAGTTATTAAGTAGATAGGATTTTGTTTCTAAAGTTCCACTCAGAAGCTTTTCTGAAAATGATATCTTTAGAGGGGTGGTTCCAATCATAAAAGGTTCACCTGCTCCCAAAGTGGCATGATGGAAAAGGCTTTGCCCCATCATCTGGAAATTGCAAGTTTGGCTCCAAATGATGTCAAAGTCATCTGTGGCCAGGAACTGAGAGAACAAAATTGGCTATGCTCTCAGGGAGAGTTGGACGTTCTCTAACTTCAATCACAGAAACATGCACTTTCCTTGGAGTGTTATGTTGAAAAGACGCTTCACATGGCTTTCGCCCTCCCTGTTTGGTAGCTAAGTGATAAGGGAGATTGGCCATGGCTAAATTACAAAAAGAGTACTAAACCAAATAGTCAGACCTGTGTAGACCCTCCATACCATTATCAAGCAACTTTGCTTGTTTGACGAGACGTGCTGAATTAAATTCAAAACAATCATTCGTTAGGAAATACAGCTTACCTCAGTAATTAAGGTGCTACTCCCTTGAGGCGCTTTGTAAATCCAGCCGTCTCTACATTTCTCTGTTGTGTTTAGTCCATAGGCTTCAATGACTTCAAGTTCAAGTTCAACAGGCGTGAACATTTCACAGCTCTCATACTTGCCAGCCGGGTCTTTAGGGACCGTCAAATTTAGCTGCTCCTCGTAAGTCAGGTTCGGCCCTTGTTTCCGAATCCAGTTAGTATTGCAGTTGTGTGGGAAATCCAGGCCAGTAAACACCTGGACAAACATGTGAAAAGCTGAGAAGATGTTGGGAAGGCATATTATCCCAAGCAGGCGCTTCTGGAATGGGCCAAATTCCCCAACAGCTGACAATACCTGGCTAAAGTCAATCATCTTGATGGAAAGCAGAGCAATCCCTTTACATCTGACATAGCAGTTTGACAATATAGACATGTATTAATCTTTAACCTGCTTCAGGTCAATCTGACGAACAGGGAACACGTGCTCACATTTCTTACAGTATGGAGCATATTGTAAGACTGAGTTAGGGAAGAACAATGAAGAGACAAGTCAAATATTTTCCTCTTATTCAGCTGATGTAAAGTTTCAAATTGAAAATAAATTATTTGAGCACGTTCACTAATTGCTATTAATTGAGGAGACTCTGAGGATGAAGTTACTGTGTGTGTGTGTGTGTGTGTGTGTGTGTGTGTGAGAGAGAGATCGCTTAACCTGTCGGGGACTTTGGAGCAAATCAAAGTACGTATGAAAAAAATTTTAAGCACTTTAATTTCAATATAGTCCCTCCATGATTATTGGCACTCCTTGTAATGATTAGTGAAAAGGATCAGAAAAAAATCCACCTTTTGGTGAAGTAACTTCATAACTTCATATTTCAATTAAAGGTTGGATTTTTTTTTTCCATTTTTCCGTGCGAGATGAAACCACTTCACCAAAGGGTGGAGTTTTTCTAACCTTATTTTTTATTTTATAATGTTTACAAGGGCAGCCAATAATTGTGGAGGACATTGTGACTATCAGTAACTCAAATTTACAACCTATAATAAAACAATGGGTAAAGTTGTAATATGCTGTTATCAGTATGTGCAATGAAAGGAAATTGTTCAAGTGTTATTTATTTGTACAGCACTTTTAACAACAGACAGTGTTGCAAAGCAGCTTTACAAAAAATTAAAGACTTTAAACATGTGAGCTAATTTAATCTCATCTCATTATCTGTAGCCGCTTTATCCTGTTCTACAGGGTCGCAGGCGAGCTGGAGCCTATCCCAGCTGA
>JAPEKO010000011.1:8524637-8537367 GCA_027576075.1 Cathorops hypophthalmus
GAGGTGTAGTCACTTTGCCAAGCCACTTTGCTTCAAGAAAACCCAAACTGTTACCCTCAGCTGAAAGGAAATTGGTTCAGATGGTCAGGAACAACCCAGGAACCACCATAGCACAGCCCTGCCATGAACTGGAAGCTGATGGATCACTGTCTACAGTTCAGTGAGTTTTATATCACCATGAACTAAGAGGATGCTATCCAAGAAATAACCCCCTGCTCCAAAATTTACACCATCAAGCTTAAAGTTTGCAACTGACCACATGGACAAAGAAAAATCCTTCTGGAGGAAAGCTGTATGGGCACATGAGACAAATATTGAGTTGTTTGGCCACAATGACCATGATGTACAGAGGAACACTGTACCAGCTGCTGGTGGTGGTAGAAGCATCATGCTCTGGGGCTGTTTTACTGCCAGTGAAACTGGTTCATTGCACAAAGTGGATGGAATAATTAAAAAGGAGGACTACCTCAGAATTCTTCAGCATACCCTCAAACCATTGGAAACTTGAAGATGATTGGGAGTCACAACAGGACAATGAACTCAAACATGCATCAGAGCTGGTTGTGGAGGATAAAGTAGGCTAACATTAAGCTTAAAACAAGCCCTGATTTAAACCCTGTTGAAAATATATGGACCGTGCTTATAAGTAGAGTTCATGCCAAGAAAAAAATCTAATTGAACTCTACCAATTCTACTATGAAGAGTCATGAAATAGCCAACCAGAATTCTGCCAGAAGATTGTTCATGGTAAAAAAAAAAAAGTTTGGTCAAAGTGAATCTTGCAAAGAGACATTTTATCCAAATATTAGGTGCGCTGTATGTATACATTTGACCCTGTGTTAATTTCAGAAAACCCAAAGAAAACTGTGCACCAAATTCTAGTTTTTTTTTAAAGATGTATGCTGTACAATCATCCTGCCACAGAAAAAGAACAGTCCAGAGAAATAATTGAAAGCCCAAATATTGCCATGACATTCATGGTCACTACTTTTGACCACAACTGTATCATGAGTAAGGCACAATTCAAATGAAATAAGATCAAATTCAGTGAATTGTGTCAGACAGACGAGGAACCCAAATGAGTCACTTTTGACAGAGTTTATTGAAGGGGTCAGAGGGAGTGAGTGAGAGTTGGTTTCAGAGTCCAGGGTCCATCCCACGTCAGACCTGGGCAGATGGCGTCTCAATGACAGTGGTCTGGGTGGCGCGGGCACACTCATCAGCAGGCTGGAAACACTGAGGAGTACACACAGATGGGCAGAGAAGGCAGGGCACAAGCGGCAGTACAGAAAGTGGCAGGCAGATAGCGCGAGTCAGATTAGGTACCAGGGCAGTAGACAAGTCATAGTCGTTCAAGGGTTCAGGCACGGGTGTCAGATGAGAAGTAGCCAGCAAACAGGAGAATCACTTGCAGCACTTGGTATTCCCAGTTTCCAAGTGCAAGTACAATTCATCAGTGTATAATGCATATCTACCTACTTGTTTACTTTCCCTATTCTCTGTGCAGGCTGTAGCAAGCGGTAAGCACAAAGCAGATTCTTCATTGCAAGGAACTTGAACAATTGGAACTGGCGGTCAGTCTGGGGACCCTCACCACTCTGATACTGCGGACATTGGTCACGCCAGTGATTAAGTGAGCCATAAATGAAGTGGCCATCTTGGCTCTGTTGACCTCTTCCTCTCCCATGACCTCTTCCACAGCCCCTCCCACAGCCCACTCCATGCTGTTGACTTGCTTGCATAACTTATACCATTGTAAGCATGGCCTTGTTTAGAGTGTTATCCTTTTTCCTCTGTTTTTGCTGCATCTTCTCATTCAACCTCTTCTCTGCATGTCTCTCAACCTGAGCAAGTTTGCACATCTCCTACATGGCACATCTATCTTTGACCAGTTTAGCTATGTCAGGCTTCAGGCCATTGAGGAAAGTGTTTTTTAGGTGGGCTTCATAAGGTCTTTCTTACCCGCTGGTTGCCATGTCGGCTGGCCTTTCAAGCCCTGAGTATTATGCACTATGGTCAGTCTCTGTAGGGACTGTGTTACTGTCTCATCATCCTGCTGCTTACAGGTTATTTGTGTGATGTCCATTCAGACTGGAAACCTGTGCAATCGTTTTTTCTTGCCAGTCCTGCTATACTTTAGACAAATGCTCATCACTGTTCTTTACTGTCTCAGTCAGGCTGTCCTCAAGGCATAAAAAAGATGCTTGGACACCGGCTTGAGATGCCACTGGTTAATCTTGTGGCAGAGGTGGTGAAGAGGTTGCAAGAGGCTGGGGTGTCACAACAGGAGGAGGAGGGAACTAATAACTACTCATCCAAATCCTGCATTGGGTTGAGTTTCAGATAAATGCTAGCAGGTGTCATGCCTGTCTTCCCCTGTGAGGCTCCAGGTACATGGGGGGGCAGTTGGTGGATGCTGTGCTGAAGCTGCAGGAACAGAAGCACTAGAATTCTGGTTTGGTCCCTGCCATTCTAACTAACCCTTACATGTATGTGAATTGACCCATGGATCTCTTACCAAAGCTTCCATTTGCCACATTTTAAATGCATCCCAATCAACCTGTATTCTATATTTTTTCTTTCTTTTTTTGTTATCCTCCTCTACTTTCTTCAAACTTTCCTTGAGATTCTGTATCTGACACACACTTAGAAGGTTCTGGGTTCGAGCCCAATGGCTGACGGGCCTTTCTATGGGGAGTTTGCATGTTCTCCTCGTGTCTGCGTGAATTTACTCTGGGTGCTCCTGTTTCCTCCACAGTTCAAAAGACATGCAGATTAATTAGAATCATCACTCACTCACTGGTCCACAGCATGTTTGATGAGTGGGGACCTGGTTGTAATGTCATTGGCATTGCGTCTCAGATCACTGTGCTAGGTAAGCTTCAATCAGAACCTTGCCATGTCTTGTCTTGGAGTGCCATGTATCATAGTCAGCTGTTGGATGATGCCAGTTGTTGTCAAAACCACACATCAAGCCTTCTTTTTTGCAGTCCTTCCATCTTTTCTTAGGACAGCCCCTTCATCTTTTCCTGTGGGCTAGTTCCCCAAACATCAGTTTCTTGGGAATACGTTCATCATCCATTCTGTAAACATGACCTAACCATCGGAGATGATTGGTTCTTATAATTGTTTTAATGGTGGTGCAATTGGCTCTCCTGAGGACCTCAGTATTTGTTACATGATGCCACCACTTGATGTTGAGTAGATGGCGTAGAGAGCATTGGTGGAACATTTCCAGCATATGCAGGTGTTGTGTTAATGTAGGCCAGGTTTCACTTCCATATAGCAAGGTAGGAAGTACTGTACAATTGCTTTGTATACAGTCAATTTGGTATTGATTGATGGGCCTTCCCTGTACCAGCATCTAGTTCTTAGGGAGCTGAATGTGAAAGAGGCTCTGCTAACTCTTCTTTATCTCTGGCTCCAGGTCACCATCATCTGTCATATCACCACCAAGATACATGAATTTGTGCATTTTATTTAACTTCAAGTCATCAATAATGATTGCTGGTGGATCAGAGCACTGTATGTGCATGAATTCTGTTTTGGGCTTGCTGATAGTTAGCCCCCAATCCTTACACACATCACTGAGTGCTGTAGCTGCATTTTGCAGTGAAGCATGTGTTGTTGTTCCAAGGGCTGCATCATCTGCATATAGAAAATCACTCCATCTTGATGTTTTAGCTGACTTTGACTTTAGGCAGCAAAGATTGTAAAGGTTACCATCCAGTTTATGACGTATGTCAATTCCAAAATCAGGCAAGCAGACTGGTGAGCTTTTTGCAGCACATAGGCAAAGAACAAGATAAACAGAGCAGGATCTAAGATGCATCCTTGCCTCAGGCCTGTTGACACTTCAAAAGATTCTGTTAGCTTCCCACCAACTGATACTGGTTCCAAGATGGCACCGCGGACGGTTGACTTGGTACTTCACTCTCTTGTATTTTCTATGTTTTTGTGTATTTGTTGTGTTTTTTGCACTCCTTCGCTGGTCACATACTCCAGAGAAGAACTTATAAACATTGGAATAACCACCAGTAAAGTTTTTTTCATTTGCTTTCATTGATCCAGAAAGTTTTCCAGAGCTACTTGTTGGAGGAGCAGCAGCTCTCTATGGTCTCCGCTGAGGACACCGGGGGAAGCGAGCCGGCCTGCTCATCAGGCTGAGGCAGAGGGGTTTTTCGTACTGCACTCCCATCTATTCACTTGGCTAACATCTGCTCTCTGGCCAATAAGATGGACGAACTGCTGCTCCTAAACACAGCATGGATTTTAACAGATCTGCTGCCTTGTGCTTAACCAAAACCTGGCTCGCTGAGCACATCCCAGACACTTCTCTCCACCTGCCTGGATTTCACCTGCACCGAGCGGACCACGAAACAGAGCTCACGGGGAAAACGAGGGGAGGTGGAGTCTGCTTTTACATTAATGAAGGTTGGTGTACTGATATCACAGTTCTAAACAAATCATGCAGTCCTCCTCTGGAGTCATCATTCATAAACGGCAAACCATTTTATGCTCTGTGAGAGTTTTCCTCATTTTTTCTGGTTGGAGTTTATGTCCCCCCTCAGGCATGTATTAATGAGGCATTACAACACCTGGCTGACAAGATAAACAATGTGGAGAAAAAACACCCAGACTCTTTGCTCATTGTTTTGGGGGACTTTAACAGAGGAAACCTCAGCCACGAACTGCCAAAATATAAACAGCACATGAAGTGTCCCACCAGGGACTCTAACACTTTGGACCATTGTTACACTGTTTTAAAGGACTCTGTGGCAGCGGGGGTGTGGTCAAGCATCAGTCTGTGAATGGAGGGTGGAGTCAGGGAAGGTAAGTGAGAGAATCACTGCACCTGATGTAAGTTAACCTGTGTTTGTGTGTCTTCCCCAGTGACCGCACCCTATAAAAGGAGAGAGAGAGAGCAGAGAAAGGGAGCTCTCTCCCCAACCAGAACACGTGTGTGTGTGTGTGTGGCTGGGAGAGTGTGAAAAGCTGAAAAGCTGCAAATAAAGAGTTTTGAGAACTCAGTTCTGGCCTGCTGTGCTCCACCCACCTGCTCCGATTCCTACAGTGGTTCCAAAACCCGGGACCGGAGCACAGAGGAGAACAGCCCCATGGAGTCCTCCCCCTTCAAGGACCTGAGCCATGCCCTCGCCACAGCCCAACAGAGCCAGCACCAGGTGCTGGTCGCCCTCCGGAAGGAGCAGGAGCAAAGGTTCGAGGCCTGGTGGTGGCGCAGCATGAAGATTGGCAGGCGTTCCGGCACCTGTGTCAACGGGATCCACCACATCCACTGCCGCGGGCCCTCCCCACCTCACCCTAACAAAGATGGGCCCGCATGACGACCCCGAGGCCTTCCTCACACTCTTTGAGCAGGCAGCGGAGGCCTGGGGATGGCTGGTGGAACAGTGTGCAGCGTGCCTCCTCCCCCTGCTAACAGGTGAAGCACAGCTGGCTGCGCTACAGCTCCCTGCCAACTGCCGGCTGGTCTACACTGACCTCCGCTGGGCCGTCCTCCAGCATGTGGGGCAAACCTCGGAACAACAACGGCAGCGCTTCCACACTCTGTGTGCCTGGAGGAGGTCGGCTGTCCATTCGTGTTTGGCCAGCAACTCCGGGATGCCTGCCGGCAGTGGCTGAGGGCCGACAACCGTGACGCCGAGGGAATTGTCATTCTGGTGGCGCTGGAAAAATGAATCGCCCAACTTCCCGAAGGAACAGTGGAGTGGGTCGAGTGCAATTGTCCGGCATGACTGGATCAGGCCATCGAGCTGGTGGAGGACCATTTGGTGGCTGTTCCAATGGCAGGATGGCATGTCTCCTCCCCTCTCCTCTCTCTCTCCCCCTCCACTTCTGTTCCTCATCCTTGCCCCATTCCCCCACTGAAGAGGTAGGGGCCGGCTCCACCCCAGCCAGCCCACCGCACCCGCGGTGCCCTACCATTTCCCACTTCCGTGTCTGTCTCTTCCCCCACCTCAGGTGAGTGAGCTCCGGAACACTGGTGCAGAGAGAGAGCTTGGGCCGGTTTGCTGGCGCTGCAGGGAGCAGGGGCACCTCCAGCATCAGTGCTCGGCAATGGAGGTGGGCACAGTGCTCCGGATCCACAACATGCCAGGGACCACCCTTGATCAGGCCAGAGCATATCGCATACCGGTGAGTATCCAAGGGGAAATGTATCAGGCTTTGGTGGACTCTGGTTGTAATCAGACCTCAATCCACCAAAGCCCTATGCAAGATGAGGCATTGGGGAGAGCACAATTGGTGAAGGTGTTGTGTGTGCACGGGGATATTCACAGCTACCCTTTAGTGTCGGTCCACATTCTATTTTGAGGGGAGAAATTTAGAGTAAAGGCGACGGTTAATCCTCACCTTACCCACTTGATAATTTGGGGGACTGATTGGCCAGGATTTTGGGAAGTAATGACTCATTTAGTGAAGAGTGGGGCCTGCCATAGTTCAGCACGGGGAGGTCCCAGTGTGGCATTGGCAGGAGCAGCTGTCACAGAGCCGTCTATGTCATCACTGCATCAGAGTGAGGAGCAGCAGGCTCCTCCTCCCTCTCTCAGGGAATCCCTCGCGGATTTCCCGTTAGAGCAGTCGCGAGACAAGACTCTGCAACATGTGTTTGATCAAGTGAGAGTAATCGATGGGCAAACGCTCCAGTCAAACGCCACACTGTCCTTCCCCTATTTCTCCATTATGAAGGATAGGTTATACCAAGTGATGCAGGACACTCAGACTAAAGCTAACTCAGCTTTTTATCCCAAAGAGCCGTTGGGAACTTGTATTCCAGGCAGCTCACTTTAATCCCATGGCTGGACACTTAGGGCAGGATAAGACATTAGCCCGAATAATGGCCCAGTTCTGTTGACCAGGGATTCGTGGCGATGTCCATAGTTGGTGTACGGCGTGCCGCGAATGCCAGTTAGTAAATCCAGTGGCCATTCCAAAAGCGCCTTTGCGCCCTCTGCCATTAATTGAGACCCCGTTCGAAAGAATTGGGATGGATCTCGTTGGGCCATTAGATCGGTCAACATGAGGGTATCGCTTTGTTTTAGTTCTGGTGGACTATGCAACATGATACCCGGAAGCAGTGCCTTTTTGCAATATCTCAGCATGTAGTATTGTGGAAGCACTCTTCCACGTCATATCCCGAGTTGGAATCCCCAAAGAAATTCTGACTGATCAAGGCACTACATTTATCTCATGCACACTGTAAAAACTGTATGGGTTACTGGGAATTAAGCGGATCCACACCAGCATTTATCACCCACAAACGGATGGTTTAGTTGAATGGTTTAATCCCACCCTCAAAAATATAATTTAAAAATTCATAAGGATGCACGCAACTGGGATAAATGGCTCGAATCCCTGTTATTCACAGTGCGAGAGGTCACACAAGCCTCCCGGGGGTTCTCCCCATTCAAATTATTATATGGGTGTAAACCGCAGGGCATTCTCAATGTACTACAGGAAAATTGGGAGGAGGGACCTTCAACGAGCAAAAACGAAATTCAATACATTATTGAACTGCATGCAAAATCCATACACTCACACACCTAACCCAGGAGAATTTGTGGCAGGCCCAAGAATGGCAAGTCCACATGTATGACAGGGGCATGCGCATTAGGGAGTTCGCACCAGGAGATAAAGTACTCGTGCTGTTGCCCACATCGAGCTCTAAATTTATTGCCAAGTGGCAAGGACCCATTGAGGTCACATGGCGAGTCGGGGACATCGACTATGAGGTGAGGTGAATGGACAGGCATGAGGCGTTACAGATTTACCACCTCAATCTGCTAAAATTTTGGAATGAGCAGGTCCCCATGCCATTGGTGTCGTTGGTTCCAGAGAAGGCAGAGCTGGGGCTGGAGGTTCAAAAGGGAACATTGACTACTACTCCGGTCCCCTGTGGAGACCACCATTCCTCGACCCAACTCACGGAGGTTGCCCAGTTGCAAGCCGAATTTTCAGACGTGTTCTCACCCCTGCCCGGCTGCACCCACCTCATAGAACACATATTGAGGCACCTCAGGGGTGGTAGTGTGCAGCCGCCCTTACAGGCTGCACAAACACAAGAAAAAGGTGGTTCGAGAAGCACTCGAGGCCATGCTCGACATGGGCATCATCAAGGAGTCCCACAGTGACTGCAGCAGCCCAATGGTCTTGGTTCCCAAGGCCCATGGGTCGGTCCAGTTCTGTGTGGACTATAGAAAAGTCAACGCAGTGTCTAAATTCGATGCGTACCCAATGCCTCGTATTGACGAGTTGCTTGATCGACTAGGCACGGCTCATTTTTATTCGACACTGGATTTTAAAGGGTTATTCGCAGATCCCCTTGACTCCATTATCCTGAGAGAAAATGGCCTTTTCCACACTGTTTGGTTTACACCAGTTTGTCACACTACCTTTTGGGATGTTGGGAGTGCCCGCTACATTCAGTGGCTTACGGACAGGGTCCTCCACCCCCACGCCACCTATGCGGCCACGTACTTAGACGATATTATCAATAGAAATGATTTGCCACGGCATTTGCAACACCCAAGGGACATCCTTGGGTCACTGATGCAAGTGGTCTCACAGCCAATCTAAAGAAGTGTGCGATTGGGCGGGTGGAAGTATGGTATCAGGGCTTCCACTTGGGCAATGGACAGGTGCATCCCCAAATTAATAAGACAGCAGTGATTGTGGCCTGCCCGAGGCCCAAGACCAAAAAGGAGGTGAGACAGTTCCTGGGGCTGGCTGGCTACTATCGTAGGTTTATACTTAATTATTTGGATGCCACCAGCCTGCTGACTGATCTCACTAAAAAGGGGATACCAGATCCGATCCAGTGGACAGAGCAATGCCAGTGGGCTTTCTTGGAGGTAAAGGCTGCAGTGTGGGGGGGCCACTGTTACACTCCCCTGACTTTTCTCTCCCCTTTGTTTTACAGACGGACGCATTGGACAGAAGGCTGGGGGCTGTTCTGTCCCAGTAGGTGGAGGGGGAGGACTGTCCAGTGCAGTACATCAGCCGCAAGCTGTCAGTGCGCAAGGGCAAGTACAGCGCCATAGAGAAGGAATGCCTTGCCATCAAGTGGGCGGTCCTCGCCTTCCTCTACTACCTGCTGGGGCGCCCTTTCACCCTCTGGTCGGGCCACGCACCCCTGCAGTGGCTCCACTGCATGAAGGATGCCAATGTGCAGATCACCTGTTGGTATCTGGCACTCCAGCCGTTTAAGTTTGAGGTGGTCCACAGGCCAGGGGCGCAGATGGTCACAGCGGATTTCCTCTCCTATCAGGGGTGGGGGGAGTCAGCTGCAGGCCGGACGGCTCCCCGGCCGGAGTCTGGCGGTGGGGGTATGTGGCAGCGGGGGCGTGGTCAAGTGTCGGTCTGTGAATGGAGGGTGGAGTCAGGGAAGGTGAATGGCAGAATCACTGCACCTGACGGGAATTAACTTGTGTTTGTGTCTTCCCCCGTGACCACGCCCTATAAGAGGAGAGGGAGAGCAGAGGAAGGGAGCTCTCCCCGAACGAAAACACGTGTGTGTCTGTGTGTGCATGCGTGGGTGGGAGAATAATTAAAGCTGAAAAGCTAAAATAAAAAGGGTTTTTGCAAACTCAGTTCTGGCCTGCCGTGCTTCTCTGCTCCACCCACCCTAACTATTTCTACAGTTTCTTCATCATTAAATAAAGCAATGGCTTTCACATGAGTCATTTTGCTATCTCCCAGCTCACACTACACAGGCATAAAGCAAAAATGTGGATCTGACTAACAGACTGATTATTTGCCATCAAGAGCCTTCATACTGTTATTACTTTACAAGGGAAATGACAGATGTGGGCAAATTTGAGCGAAGTGTAGAGTAAGATTAAGAAGCCTCTAATCACATGTACACTCAAACACACCAAAATTCCTCCTCTGCATTTAACCCATCTGAAGCAGTGACCACACACAAGTGAGCAATGAGCACACACACATACGCAGAGCAGTGGGCACCTAAGCTACAGTGCCCAGGGAGCATTTGGGGGTCAGACACCTTGATCAAGGGCACTTCAGCCATGTTACAGACAGAGGGGAAAATGCTGTTCATTCACTCAATTCTTCTCACATTTTCCTGCTGGTCCCAGGAATCAAACCAGCAACTCTTTGGGCCCAAGGCTGCTTCTCTAACATTCATGCCATGGCTGCCCCCATTCCTAGAGGTACTACAATACCAGGTTGATGCATGGAGCAGAAGGCGCAAGCCCCTATTCCAGCTCCCTGCTCTAAAAATTCATTTAATATAACGTCCTCATTTAGAGGACATATCAGATATTAAACTGATAAGGACAGATACTACACTTTATCTTAGCCAAAAGGCAGAGAAGCAAAGACTGGATTATATTAATATTACATTTAGTAATTAGCCCTTATTCTCTTTATTCGGATAAGGGTCATGATGAATCTGGAGCCTATCCCAAGAACACTGGCCATAAGGCAGGAATACACCTTGGATGGGATGCCAATCCATTGCAGGACACTGTGCATATAAATCAAACATTTTTATAAGACAGGTGCATAGCTGGACGCCCATGGACTCCCCCTTTGTCAGACCATAGATTTTTTTCAATAGCCGCATAAGAATATTAGAAAAGTGCCCACTGTAATTTTTCTAACATTTTTTTAAAACTAGATTGTCACCTCAGCCTAATTAAGGTTTCTATAACCTTGACTATCTGTGGTTTGGGTGCAAAAACCCAGTTTGTTAGAGTGTGTGCGGGAGAGGCGGATGTAAGTGCAGATATGTTAAATAATACACAGTGCGATATGAGCATAAAGTGCGTGAAACACACACAACAGGCAAACAGTCTGAAACGGCAGGCAAAGTCGTAATCAAGGAAACAGGCAGGAGGTCAATCGAGGCGTGGACAGAATATCAGAGGCAAAACTATACAAGAGCAAGGGACGAGACGCAGGAGTCGAAAAACCAGGAGATCAACAAGAACAGGGAACAAGGCTCAGTAAGGCCCACTAGACGCGGCGTAATACTTCGTATCATCCCTGCATGGGCGCGGGTGTTCTTTGTTAACGGCGCACATGCCGGAGCTCGTTAGGCGCGCGCATGCAGGAGGCGTGCCTTCAGGTGCATGTGCTAAGGCATGCAGGACTGACACTGTTCTGCACAAGTGCAACACTGCCAGTGGAGCTGCAGTCTTTTTTAGTTGCGAATTATGAGTATTTCTTCGTGTTAATAATTCGCTATGTCAAAACAAGTGAAACTTTTCTTTCGATGTGAAGAGAGGTACATAATTTATTATAGACTTTTTTTCCATCAAAGTTGCATTTTGTGGTTTCGAAACTAAGTTTTAGTGCCGTTTCTAGAACACAACATCGAGAAAACGTGGAAGAAACAGCAATAATGGAAGAGCCGGTTTCGAAGCTGCCTAAAACTAGCAATGGGAATTATCTTTTGTTACATAATGCACTCAGGCTGCCAGTCAGTGTGTGACCCCCCCCCCTTGAAAAGTCCTAGCTACGCCCCTGGACATCCCGGATATCATGGCAGATTTATCCCCTGTGCCCGATTTATAAGAGAAGAAAAGAAAGATGATGTGAGGCATTTACCTCAGTTTAGGATCCGTCTGCCTCAAACGCTCACGTCACGTGTCAGAGAGACGTGGAGAAGAAGACGGAGAAGCCGCGAGGCCATTAGAGCTGTGAGAGGAGCGCAGCGCGGTCTGTAACTCCCCCACGGCTCAGCGTGTATAAGCCACTGGTGAAGCAAAGCACGCAGCGGGAATGCGATGATATAACCACGCGCAAATAGACTGGGACTCTATAAAGGGTTGATTGTTGGTAACAACTTTCAGGTGGGCCAAAAAGCCCATAGAGATATATATACATACACATCAATCATAGAGACAGACCCACAGACACGCATTCACAAAATCACGCACGGACCACCTCAGTGAAATTACGTGGCATGAAATGAAAAGTAAAGGAGACTTCAGAGGATGACGGCGGTTCCTCCGAAGGCGTTGGGTCCGACGCCAGTGGGACGTGTTGGATGAGGTTTGAAAGTTCACTTCGGAAAAACGGAGGTAAGGGAATGTGTGTGTGGGTGTCTAACGAGTATATCTGTTTACTGAGCACACACAGAAAAACACATACACTCAAGAAATCAGAACCGATTTATGCAGCTCGAACTTCCTTCATTCAAAACCCGATCTTTCGAAATTAGATTTAAGCCACGTGTACAGTCTCGGACTGGGTGCCTCCTGTATGTTCCACTGAGAACAGAATGAGAACGTTTAAATTACATTGGGTTGCATTCATCTGAGATTAATCATCGTCTTCACGCCATGTTGCGTTAATAACAACAACAACAACTGCAAATCAGCAGAACAATCCATTTAACCTTTTTACAGCCTGTCATGCGGAATACTCAAGAGCGCATCGAATTAACACAAAACAACGAGTGACTTCTTAGTAATTTGATAACACCAAGTGCCGAATTAGAAGTGTGATCAAACAGGCTACAATCCATTCACACATTATAATTCCATAACCTTGATTTAGGATCTCTGTTGCATGACGGTGTATTAGGGCCATTCTAGGTTAAAACTAGACAGAACAATAGCCAATGGCGTCAATCGCCAATGGCGTCAATGGGGATGCCTCTGCCTGGTAGACTACACACCTTATTAAGTTGTGATTTGGGGATGGACATTTGACCTCACAGTAATCTTGACCTGGTGAAATT
>JAPEKO010000011.1:11156730-11168804 GCA_027576075.1 Cathorops hypophthalmus
GACAGGACCAATCATCAAAATTTTGGTGTCGATCATTCGATTTCATCCTAGACACTCCAGAAAAGGGGCTAAAAGTGCTAAAAACTGGAATTTTCCTTTAACATGGGGCAGCCATGGCCTGAGGTTGGGCTGAAGTGCCCTTGAGCAAGGGCACCTAGCCCACAACTGCTTCCCAGGTGCTGTAGCATAGCTGCCCACTGCTCTGTGTGTGTGTGTGTGTGTGTGTGCTAATTGCTGACTTGTGCATGTGTGTGTTCACTGCTTCAGATGGGTTAAATGCAGAGGGTATATTTCACTGTGTGCTTGAGTGGACTGTGACAAATAAAGGCTTCTTGGTTTCCTTCCTTGGCTTAAAAGCCATTTGTGTGGTGTGACTTTTGTGTTTATGCTAAGGTTTTTCTTTTTATATCCCTGGACACAAACAGGGACATGTCATAAATAATGGAGACACCTGCTACTAGAGTGGAGCACTTCTACATTCTGGTTGGTTGCTGCCAAACCGCATCATGGCTCATTACCATAAAGTCGCCCAGACTTCACCTTTATTCTGATGCCTCCGCCACCCGAGACCCGACGCCAGTGTTCATGCTGCTCATAGAAAATGAAAGACTTTTGGGTCATGTTGATGCTCTTACCACGTTTGGTGTGAACATACCGTACCATAAGTCCTTTTATAGGCTGGCGTTTCTTTTGTCCTAATTGAATGCCTAGTCTAATTGGTCATAATTTATGGATTTGTTTCGCTTATTATTAATGAATAAAATGATTGAGTTTCACAAAATTCGTTCCATTTGTGAGTGCAATTGGGAAAAAAAAGTAAGAGATTTAAACTTAAACAGAAAAAAACAATGAAATGTAATCCGTGTATAAAATTTCAGTAACCAGCTGTACGACTTGACGCCCGTCAGACAACGATCACAACGTACAACCCGATTCCAAAAAAGTTTGGACGCTGTGTAAAATGTAAATAAAAACAGAATGCAGTGGTTTGCAATCTCGTAAAGCCGTATTTTTTCACAAGAGAACACAGACAACATATCACATGTTTAAACTGAGACACTTTACTATTCCACGAAAAATATAGGCTCATTTGGAATTTGATGGCAGCAACACATCTCATAAAAGTTGGGACGGGGGCAACACAAGGCTGGAAAAGTAATGGGGACTGAAAAGAAACAGCTGGAGGAACGGTTCCCATCTAAATAGGTTAATTAACTTGGCAACAGGTCAGTAGCATGACTGGGTATAAAAAGAGCAGCTTGGAGTGGCAGCGTCTCTCAGAAGTAAAGACGGGCAGAGGTTCACCAACCTGCAAAAAACTGCATCTACAAACTGTGGAACAATTTCAAAATAATGATCCTAAATGTAAAATTGTGAAAACTTTGAATACCCCATCATCTACAGTCCATAATATAATCAAAGGATTCTGAGAATCTAGAGAAATCTCTGTGCACAAGGGCCAAGGCCGGGAATCGGTATCGGATGCCTGTGATCTTTGGGCCCTCAGGCGGCGCTGCAGTAAAAGCAGACATGACTCTGTAATGGAAATCACTGCACGCGCTCAGGAACACTTCAGGAATCATTGTCTGTGAACACAGCTTGCCGTGGCATCTACAAATACAGGTTCAAGCTCTATCATGCAAAGAAGAATCCATACGTGAACATGATCCAGAAATGCCGCCATCTTCTCTGGGCCAAAGCTCGTTTAAAATGGACTGAGGCCCGGTGGGAAGCTGTTCTGTGGTCTGACGAATCAAAATGTGAAATTCTTTCTCCGTGGACACTGCATCATCTGGACTAAATAGGAAAGGGACCATCCGCCTTGTCATCAGCGCTCAGTTCAGAAGCCTGCATCTCTGATGATGTGGGGTTGCATTAGTGCACATGGCATGGGCAGTTTGCACATCTGGAAAGGCACCATCAATGCTGAAAGGTATATACAGTACAGGTTTTCGAGCAACATACGGTATGCTCCCATCCAGACGACGTCTCTTTCAGGGAAGACCTTGCATTTTCCATCATGACCATGCTAAACCGCATACTGCATGTTTTACAACAGCATGGCTCAATAGTAGAAGAGTATGGGTGCTGAAGTGACCCGCCTGCAGTCCAGACCTTTCACCAACTGAAAACATTTGGTGCCTCATGAGACAAAAAATGTGACAACGAAGACCCAGGACTGTCGAGCAGCTGGAATCCTACAGTATATCAGGCAAGAATGAGACAACGTTCATCTCCCAAAACTCCAGCAGCTCGTCTCTTCAGTTCCCAGATGTTTACAGATGGTCGTTAAAAGAAGAGGGGACGCTCCACAGTGTTAAACATGGCCCTGTCCCAACTTTTTTGACACGTATTCCTGCCATCAAATTCAAAATTACCTTATTTTTTTCCCCCTAAAAATTGTACATTTCCTCGGTTTGAACATTTGATATGTTGTCTGTGTTCTCCCATCTTTTTTGGAATTGGGGTTGGAAATGTAAATTTGTACAAACTCAGGAGCTCTTGTAAGAGATGAATGTTTTTTTTTGTTTTGTTCTGAACTAACTGCATTTTCTGTCAATTTGTTCATATCCAGTTTGATAAATGAAGGCCAGTGTCAGTTCTTCACTTCTTAATGTCGTAGCCATAAACCACAGGGATGAAATAACAGAGCTGTGTGTGTGTGTGTGTGTGTGTGTGTGTGTGTGTGTGTGTGTGTGTGTGGCCAGTGGTATTATAGAAACTATAATTTTAGGATGTTGAATTGAAAATATATATTTATTCTCTCCATGTTTTAATAATGCGTTGATGCTGTGAATCGTCTCGTTTGATGCGTTTGCGTTGCGGTGGATGTTTGCATGTTCGTTTTTCCCCCTTGAGCGAAACTAATAAGAAGTACGAAGTGAGAGCTTTGCTGGATATTCAATTACAAAACTAAACTGACAGAGCGACTGACATTTCCCACTGAAATATGTCTCTGCAGAGCAATAACTGTGAAATGTGACAGGTTGACTAATCACACTGATTATAGCTCTGCTCCATAGTGTTAATGCAATCGTGTGAAAAAGGAAAGCCTCAGCTTTGTTACGCTCGATGCATTTTGTTTTCTCCGTATGAAATGCACTCAGTGGTGTGCTCTCTGCTGCCAGTCAGAGACTGATGCCTGCGAGGCATGGGAAATTTTGCGGGGAAAGATAATGAGATCTACCTATTGCTTCTCCCAGTGCTTTATCCAAAACTATTTCTCCTTCTCTAAATAAATAAAGGCCTCCGGGTTTTATGAATTTGACTCGACTTGGTGCTTTGGCACTAAATATTTGGTTTCCTGATGTGATCTGAGGAACCTCATATCCCAGGCAATTTCCCGAAACCATGCAGATTCATAACCAGAGTTTAGCCAAGAGTCATAACCTCTACCGTCATGTATTTTTATTTATTTTATTTTAATACAGTTTTCCGCAGAAGGTCAGACGCGCAGCCTTCATTCCACTGAAATGAAACGCACAAAATGACAGTTTAAATAAAACATTATATCAAAGTAGCTTTTTTACCATCGAGAAAATTATTAAAATCCTCACTTCATAAAATACAGACTCATTTACATTCCTCAGTCTGAGCATGTGAAGAGAAACACAGCCACGATGTTCTCCTGTGTAAATCTGGATTCAGCGAGACTCGGGGAAGCAGAAGAGTACAGTGCAGGGAGTACTTTTATATACGCATCACATAGCATACAGTACGGCAGAAAAAATAAATAACCAGACAGCGGACCACATGGTATAGACTGACGGGAATGGAGCCTGATGTGTAACCTGCTTTGGCAGCCCATACGCTACTCAAGACTGGATGTGCTGTGTGCTTGGTAATGCTTTTCTGCTTACCATGGTTGTAGAGAGTGATGATTATTTGAGTTACTGTAGCCTCCCTGTAAATTGAAGCTAGTCTGACCATTCCTCTTCACCAACAATCATGTTGCAGTCATGAAAGCACATGGTGTATGATGTGAACATAAACAAAGGCTCTTGACCTGTACCTTCATGATTCAATTTGGATAATTGTATGAATGAACAGGTGGAGGTGCTTCTTGTTGTTAGTAAAAAAAAATCAAGCCTGATTTTTTTTTTTTCTTCATCTGACCGCAATAGCTTTAGAAATCAGGCTAGATGGTGGTCAAGGTGACTGGAAGCAGAAATGGTCTCTGTGGCAGCGGGGGCGTGGCCAAGCAGTAGTCTGTGAATGGAGGGCGGGGTTGGGGAAGGTAAGTGGCTAAGTCATTCCACCTGTTGTCAATTAATGTGTGTGTGTGTGTGTTACAGGGATGGAACATAAAAGGAGAGAGAGAGCAGAGAAGGGGAGCTCTCTCCCCAACCACAATGCATGTGTGAGTGAAAGAGTGAATGAAAGACAGCTGAAAAGCCAAAATAAAAGTGTGTAAACATCAACTCTCCCCTGCCGTGTTTTTGTGCTCCACCCACGTCAGGAAGTGCTACAGTGGTGCTGAAACCTGGGAGCACAGAAGGGAACCACCCCATGGAGTCCTCACCATTCAAAGAGCTCATCCTTGCCCTTGCTACCACCCAGCAGAACTAGCATCAAGCGCTGATCACCCTCCGAAAGGAGCAGGAGCAACGAATCGAAGCCTCGATGCTGGCCCAGCAGGAAGATCGCCAGGCGTTCCGGCACCTGCTCGCGTCAGCAGGGGCGTCGACCATCACTACCGCCACCCTCATGAAGATGGGACCACAAGACAATCCAGAAGCGTTCCTTGATCTCTTTGAGTAAGCAGCCGAGATGTGGGGGTGGCCGCTGGAGCAGGGCGCTGCACACCCCCTCCCACTCCTGACTGGTGAGGCACAGCTTGCAGTGCAGCAGTTCCCTGCTGACAGCCGGCTGGTCTATGCAGACCTAAGGAAAGCCATCCTGCAGCGGCTCGGCCGCTCCCCGGAGCAACATCGCCAGCGCTTCCAGGCACTGGCATTGGAGGAGGTCAGATGGCCATTTGCATTCAGCCAGCAACTCCGGGACGCCTGCCAGTGGTGGCTGAGGGTGGAAGACCACGACACCGACGAGATCATCGATCTGGTGGCACTGGAGCAGTTTGCCTCCCGACTTCTGGAAAGAAAAGCAGAATGGGTCCAGTGTCATCACCCAACATTGCTGGAGCGAGCCATCAAGCTGGAGGAGGACCATCTGGAGGCAGCTCCAATGGCAGGCAGACAAGGCATCTCCTCTCACTTCTCTCTCTCTTTTCTCCCCATCTCTTGTCCCCTTCTCCACCCCGTTCCCCTGCCACAGAGGTGGCAGCTGGCTCCTTCCCAGCCAGCCCATCACACCCATGGTGTCCTCCCCTCTCCTGTGTCTGTGTTGTCTCCCCCTCAGGTGAGTGACACCCATAACACCAGTGCAGAGGGAAAGCCTGGGCCGGTGTGCTGGCACGGCGGGGAATCGGAACATCTCCAAGGTCAGAACTCTGCAAGGGAGGTGTGTGCTGTAATCCGGATCCCCAACATGCCAGAAACTGCCCCCAATTGGGCTGGAATGTATTGCATACCGGTGAGTATCCAAGGGGCTACATATCATGCTTTAGTGGATTCCGGTTGTAATCAGACCTCAAGTCACCAATGCCTGGTGCAAGGTGAGGCATTGGGGGGGACCACAAGCAGTGAAAGTGTTTTGTGCATGGGGATGTTCACCATTACCCTCTATTGTCTGTCTAAATTCTATTCTGGGGCCAAATGCATAGAATAAAGGCGGCGGTTAGTCCCCATCTCACCCACTCATTGATTTTCGGTGATGATTGGCCAGGATTTAAAAACCTAATGGAATATTTAACACATAGTGGGTCCTGCACATAGTGGATCCCAGTGTGGCATTGACTGGAGAAGCTGTCGTAGAGCTGTCTACATCAACACCGCCTCAGAGTGAGGAGCAGCCTGCTCCTCCTCCCTCTCTTGGGGATTCCCTTGGGGATTTCCCATTAGAGCAGTCCTGAGATGAGACTCTGCAACATGCGTTTGACCAAGTGAGAGTAATCGATGGTCAAACTCTTCAGCCAAGTGCAGCACCAACCTTCCCCTATTTTTCCATTATTAAAGATAGATTGTACCGAGTGATGCAGAACACTCAAACCAAGGAACACATAACCCAGTTGTTAATCCCAAAGAGCCGTAGGGAACTCGTGTTCCATGCGGCTCACTTTAATCCCATGGCTGGATACTTGGGGCAAGATAAAACACTATCCTGAATAATGGCCCGATTTTATTGGCCAGGGATTCACAGGGATGTCCGTCGGTGGTGTGCGGCATGCTGTGAATGCCAATTAGTAAATCCCACGGCCACTCCAAAATTGCCTTTGTGCCCTCTTCCTCTAATCGAGACCCCGTTTGAGTGAATTGGGATGGATCTCGTCAGGCCATTAGATCGGTCAGTGTGGGGATATTGCTTTATTTTAGTTCTAGTGGACTATGCAACGCGATATCTGGAAGCAGTGCCTCTCTGCAATATCTCAGCATGCAGTATTGTGGAAGCACTCTTCTGCTTTATCTCCTGGGTTGGGATTCCAAAAGAAATCCTGACAGACCAAGGTACTTCATTTGTCATGCACACTGCACGAACTGTATGGGTTACTGGGGATTAAGTCTATCTGCAGCAGTGTATATTACCCACAAACAGATGGCTTAGTAGAGCGATTTAACCAGACACTCAAAAACATAATCCGTAAATTCGTAAGTGAAAATGCACTTAATTTGGATAAGTGGCTTGAGCCCCTGTTGTTCGCAGTACGAGAGGTCCTGCGAGCCTCCACGGGGTTTTCTCCATTGGAATTATTATATGGGCGTAAGCCGCGTGGCATTCTGGATGTGCTATGAGAAAATTGGGAGGAGGGACCTTCACTGAGTAAAAATGAAATCCAGTACATTCTTGACTTGCATGCAAAACTCCACACCCTCTCGCACTTAACCCAGGAGAATTTACGGCAGGCACAAGAACATTAAATCTGGCTGTATGACAGGGGCATGCGCCTTAGAGAGTTCATGCCAGGAGACAAAGTGCTCGTATTATTGCCCACATTGAGTTCTAAATTAGTCGCCAAGTGGCAAGGGCCCTTTGAGGTCACACGGCGAGACGGGGACATTGACTATGAGGTGAAGTGAACAGATAGGGGTGGGGCACTGCAAATCTACCACCTCAACCTTTTAGAATGCTGGAATGAGTGGGTACCCGTGGTGTTGGTGTAAGTAGTCCCAGAGAAGGCGGAGCTGGGGCCGGAGGTAAAAAGGATAACATCTCGGACCACTCCGGTCCCTTGTGGAGACTACCTCTCACTGGCCCAACTCACAGAGGTAGCCAAGTTACAGAAGACATTTTCTGACGTGTTCTCACCCCTTCCTGGTCATACCCACCTCATAGAACACCACATCAAAATGATCCCAGGGGTGGTAGTACGTAGCTGCCCTTACCACTTGCCCAAACACAAGAAAAAGGTGGTTCAGGATGAACTCAAGGCCATGTTCGAAATGGGCATAGTCGAGGAGTCCCACAGTGACTGGAGCAGCCCAGTGGTCCTGGTTCCCAAGACTGACGGGTCGGTCCAGTTCTGTGTGGACTATAGTCATGTGTGTATAGTCATATGTGGTCAAGGCGGTGTCTAAATTTGACACATACCCAATACCTCGCATTGATGAGTTGCTTGATCGGTTAGGCGCTGCTCGCTTTTATTTGACACTGGATCTAACAAAGGGATATTGGCAGATCCCCTTGACTCCTCTATCCCAAGAGAAAACAGCCTTTTCCACACCATTTGGATGACACCAATTTGTCATGCTCCCTTTTGGGTTATTTGGGGCACCTGTTACATTCCAGCAGCTTATGGACAGGGTCCTCTGCCCTCACGCTGCCTACGCGGCTGCCTATCTAGATGACATTATAATTTACAGTAATAATTGGCCATTGCACCTGGAACACCTGAGGGCTGTTCTAAAGTTGCTGAGGCGTGCGGGCCTCACAGCTAACCCAAAAAAATTTCCAATTGGGCGGGTGGAAGTATGATATCTGGGGTTCCACTTGGGTCATGGGCAGGTGCATCCCCAAATTAACAAGACTAGAGCAATTACAGCCTGCCTGAGGCCCAAGACCAAAAAGGAGTTTCTGGGGCTGGCTGACTATTATCATAGGTTTATACCTAATTATTTGGATGTCACCAACCCATTAACCGACCGCACTAAAAAGGGGGCTCCAGATCCGGTCCAGTGGATGGAGCAGTGCCAACAGGCTTTCTGTGAGGTAAAAGCTGCACTGTGTGGGGGGCCACTTTTGCATGCCTCTGACTTCTCTCTCCCTTTTATTTTGCAGATTGATGCATTGGACAGAGGGCTGGGGGCCATTTTGTCCCAGAAGGTGGCAGGTGAAGAGCACCCTGTGCTGTACATCAGCTGTAAACTCTTGATGCATGAAATCAAGTACAGCACCATCGAGAAAGAGTATCTTGCCATCGAGTGAGCAGTCCTCACCCTCCGATACTACCTGCTGGGATGCCCTTTCACTCTCTGTTTGGACCACGCACCCCTCCAGTGGCTCCACTGCATGAAGGATGCCAATGCATGGATCACCCATTGGTATCTTGCCCTCCAGCCATTTAAGTTCGAGGTGGTCCACAAGCCAGGGGCACAGATGGTGGTGGACTTCCTGTCCCGTCAGGGGGGTCTGCTTCAGGCCGGACAGCTCCCCGGCCTGAGTCGGGCAGTGGGGGTATGTGGCAACAGGGGCGTGGCCAAGCAGCAGTTTGTGAATGGAGGGCAGGGTCAGGGAAGGTAAGTGGCTAAGTCATTACACCTGGTGTCAATTAATGTGGGTGTGTGTGTTTATTACAGGGATGGAGCATAAGTGGAGGGGAAAAGCAGAGAAGAGCTGACTCCCAACCTGAATGCGTGTGTGCACACGTGTGAGGCTGAAAAGTTATCCATATATATCTTTAAAAATAAAAGTTAAACGAACTTCAGTTCCTGCCTGCCATGCTTCTGTGCTCCACCCACATCAGGGATTCACTACATATACACATTATACACACACATTTTATTGACTCAACAACACCAAGTGAAAAGGAATGACAGGGGTACTGCTTAAACAAAGCTTAGACCAAGATGGCAGCGCGTGAACAACGCGAGGCTCAGCATCTCTCCTGATTTTGCGAATTAGTGGTGTTTTATCTGTTCCTTACTGTATTGTTCATTCAGTATAGCATTGCTTTAACGTCTTACTGCAGACAAGAGCTCTTGGACATTGGATCACGAAACTCAGACAGTTTTATCACCAATCTTTGACTCATCCTGGAGATCTCCAGAACACCAGTGGCTGCTCACTCTTCCAGGTGGGCGGAAGTGCTTGCAGATGGCATCGGGACCTTAAACAAAGGCAGGTTAAGGGAGGGGGGCTACAAGCCAAGCTAAGACTAACACTGCATTGGCTCCCTTTACCCAGCATTTTCCTGGCTAATGTCCGGTCTCTGGTGAACAAAATGGATGAACTTCGCCTCTGCATTACCAACAATAAACGGATTAGGGACTCCAACGTCATGATCTTTATAGAGACATGGCTAAACAGCAGTTTTACAGACAGTGCTATTGAGTTAGCAGGACGCCACACTCACCATGCAAATAGGACTGTAGATGGCTCCAGTAAAACCAGACACAGAAGTTTGTGCATTTATATAAATAGAGCTTGGTGTACAAATTCTGTTATCGCAGAAAGACACTGCTCACCTAATGTGGACTTTCTCATGGTTAAATGTAGACCTTTTAATCTTCCAAGAGGACTCACATCAGTTATAGTTACTGCTGTATATACTCTACCAGACATTAATGATAAGCTTGCAATGGAAAAATTGCATACAGCTATTAGCAAACAGCAGGAAATACACCCAGAGACTGCCTTTATTTTTGCATGTGACTTTAATCACTCCAACTTGAAGACAGTACTTCCCAGACTGCATCAACATGTTACCTGACACACAAGAGGAAATCAGACACTGGACCATGTTCACTCCAATATAGCTGGAGCTTACAAAGTTACACCCCTCCCTCACATAGGACAGTCAGACCACTTTCTCTGTTTCTCACCTCTAAGTACTCACCATTCATCCAATGTGTGAAACCTACAGTGAGGACAATAAAAATGTGTGGCCAGCGGGGACAGACTCTGTACTGCAGGCCCAGTTCAAACACACAGAATGGAATATGTTTGCCATTCAAGCAACCTGTCACTCCCGCATAGACATTGAGAGCTATGCTTCCTCTGTACTGGACTACATCTCCACCACCATAGACAGTGTCACCACCCAAAAATTGATCATCTTGTACCCAAATCAGAAACCCTGGATGAACAGAGATGTCCATCTACTGCTGAAAGCCCACAATACTGCCTTCAGATCAGAATATGTACAAGCCTACAGTACAGCCAAAGCTGACCTGAAGTGTGGCATCAAGAAGGCCAAGCACTGCTACAAACAGAAGGTTGAGGAGCACTTCTCCAACTCCAACCCCAACGTATGTGGCAAAGCATTCAGGTGATCAGTGACTACAAGTCCAACAACCCTTCCCTCCCATCCTCGGATATCTCCTTTCTCAATGAGCTCAACAGTTTCTATGCTCGGTTTGAGAAGGACAACCAGGAGCCTGCATCCAGGGCAAGGCTGACAAAAGACCACCAACCCCTAACACTCTTCCTCACTGATGTCAAAGCAGTGCTGAGCAGGATCAATCCACGCAAACTTGCAGGCCCTGATGACATCCCCGGACATGTGCTCAGAGCATGTGCTGGGGAGCTGCCGGGGGTCCTGATGCACTTATTCAACATGTTTTTGGCTCATGCTGTTGTTCTGACCTGCTTCAAGACCACCTCCATTGTGCTAGTACCAAAACACTCCACTCCAGCATGTCTCAATGACTACCGCCCAGTAGCACTCACCCCCATCATTACAAAGTGTTTAGAGCAGCTGGTCCTAACACATCTCAAATCCTATCTTCCCCACCAATTTGCTGACCACAAGAACAGTAACATAGAAGATGCAGTCTTCATAGCACTGCACTCTGTCCTCTCGCACCTGGACAATGGCAACACATACACCAGAATGCTGTTCATAGACTTCAGTTCAACATTTAACACAGTCATCCCCTCTAAGCTCATCACCAAACTCAGAGATGTGGGCATCAGTGCTCCCATCTGCAAGTGGTTGTTGGATTTTCTAACCAACAGGCCACAACATGTTCATTTAGAGCATCACTGCTCCTTCACCCTCATCCTAAACACCGGTGTACCACAAGGCTGTGTGATGAGCCTGTTCCTCTACTCCCTTTTTACTCATGACTGCAGACCTATACATTACACGAACACCATCATCAAGTTTGCGGATGACACCACAGTGATAGGCCTCATCAAGGACAACGATGAGTCAGCCTACAGGGAGGAGGTGAACCGCCTGGCTGTGTGGTGCAGCAAGAACAACCTGCTGCTTAATACCAATATGACCAAGGAGCTCATCATGGACTTCAGGAGGAATGCTCTCTCACACACAAATGGTGCAGCAGTGGAGCGTGTGACCAGTTTCAAATTCCTGGGTATCCACATCTCGCAGGACCTCACCTGGACAGCCAACTGCTTCAACCTGGTCAAGGCGGCTCACTAGTATCTCTTTTTCTTGAGGACTCTGAAGAAGAACCACCGCTCTTCAGAGATCCTGGTGAACTTTTACCGCTGTACCATCGAGAGCATCCTAACCAACTGCATTACAGTTTGGTATGGGAACTGCTCTGTCTCGGACCAGAAGGCACTGCAGAGGGTGGTGAAAATTGCCCAGCATGTCGTGGGAGCCTCACTTCCTGCTATTGAGGACATCTACAGGAAGTGATGTCTCAGGAGAGCCATAAACATCAATAAAAGACTCCTGCCACCCAGCACACAAACTTCACTTTCCTGCCCTCTGGAAGGCGCTACAGGAGCTTTCGGACCAAAACCACCAGGTTCAGGAACAGTTTTTTTCCTTCAGCTGTCTCACTGCTGAACTCCACCCCCTCCTCCACAGACCCACCCCCAACAAACTG
>JAPEKO010000011.1:11669941-11684829 GCA_027576075.1 Cathorops hypophthalmus
AGGATCAGAGTTGCAGTCAGCTCTGTGTTTTAGTATAGCGGAAATGGCGATGAGACCGATAGACTTCCTGCTGTGACATCACAGATGTCAAGGTTATTAACTCCGACAGCTACGTATATAAATTACTTTTTAATTATAAAAATTACTATATTAATGCTTAAAACTATTCTTATGGCATTTATAAACAAAAAGTGAGGCCATGGTTCTGTGTATATGCTTTAAAGTGGTGAAAGTATGATGTATTGCCCTAAGGGCTGCCCTTCAAATGGGGGGGCATGGCATAAAGTGCCCTCTAGGATGCTGCTGCATGCGAGAAAACATGATCAAGCAATCTCAAATCTGCCACTTGGTGCAAGAAAATGCCCGTCCAGTTTAGAACATGGGATATAGTGCACTCTAGGCTTCTCTACATGTGAGAAAATGATATGAAGTGCCCTCTAGGTGCTCCTCGGTGTAAGAAAATGAGCTCTAGTAAGAGGTGCCCTTGTTCTTTTTTCACCCCTGCCCTTCAGACAGCCTGTGTCAGACCCTGCTGTTCGGTTAGGATTATCAACAGGCAGTAATGTCATGAGCCATATGTTATCCCACCATGTTTCTGCCTCCTGTAATGAGCATATTAATGAATTTATTCAAATAAAATCTTTCACAACAAAATAATTCCGAAAAAGAATAGTTTAAATTTCACCAGCAGGGGGAGACAAACAGCAACAAGTCTAAACACTCAAAAAGATTTTAAAATCTCAAATGGTGCTATTTTTAGAGCTGAGTTACTAGCAATTACAAAGGCTTTGGAGCTTCTTATTGATAAACCTCTCTTTCAAAGTGTGATATTTTCTGATTCCTTGTCTGTCTTGCAAAAAAAATCAAAAGGAAGATAATGACAGAATTATTAGATTTACGATATCTTATGTACCAGCTTTATCTTATGGGTGGTGAGGTTGTTTTTTTGTTGGATTCCAGCTCATGTGGGCATTAAAGGAAATGAGGTTAACGTGGGGTGGCCTTGGGCTGAGGTGCCCTTGAACCAGGTCCCTGAGCCCTGACTGCTCCCCGGGCGCTCTGGTGTGGCTGCCCACTGCTCTGAGCGTGTGCGTGTGTTCACTGCTTCAGATGGGTTAAATGCAGAGGATGTGCTTGAAGTGTGCATGTGACAAATAAAGGTTTCTTCTTCTTTTCTTGCTGTGAGGCAGGATCAGTCCTGTAGTACACTATAGGGGTGTAACAGTTTAAAGTTTTCACGGTATGATAACCCAGTCTTAAAATATCACAGTGGTATTTGTACAAATATATTAGACAGATGGGTGGCTAGCACTGTCGCATCAGAGCAAGAAGGTTCGAGCCCAGCAGCCAGCAAGGGCCTTTCTGTGCATGTTCTTCTCATGTCTGTGTGGGTTTCCTCTGGGTGCTCCGGTTTTCCTGACAGTCCAAAGACGTGCAGGTTAGGTTAATGTGGGGCAGCCTTGGGCTGAAGTGCCCTTGAGCAAGGTACTTAATGTGTGACTGCTGTAGAAGGTTCTGGGTTCAAGCCCAGTGGCCAGTGAGGGCCTTTCTGTGTGGAGTTTGTATGTTCTCCCCTACAGTCCAAAGACATGCAGGTTAGGTTAATCGGTGGCTCTATATTAACCGTAGGTGTGAGTGTGACATGGTTGTTTGTGTCAGCCCTGCGATAACCTGGTGATTTGTCCACGGTGTACCCTGCCTCTCACCCATAGTCAGCTGGGATAGGCTCCAGCTCGCCCATAGAACAGGATAAACGGCTACAGATAACAGATGGATGGATAGAAAGATTGATATATCTTAGGAAGATAATTTTGAGAATGATTGATTTATATGAAAAAAAAAGATGTTTCTATATAAGCTAAAAGAGAGAGTTGGTGTAAGGAAGCAGTGTTGCTGTGTGCAGCACTATTTAGCCAAAGACAGATCGTTATTTCACTTAGTTTTGATGATGATGATGATGATGATGATGCACGGCAGCCGAGGTAGGGTTTTCAGTGCACTGAGATTTGACAGGTAGCTGTCTGATCTTACACCGTGAACCAGTAACTCGGTAATAACACTATTACTACTACTATATTCACCACACACCTTAATGCCACTGTAGATACCTTCAGATACCAACATTCAGGAAGATGACCATCACTGATACAACAAGCATGCCTGTTTGAGAGAAAGTAACTATGTAAATAATGTATAATTGGTGTGACTGGTGTGTTTGCATGTCGAGCAGGTGGTGTGGAGGAGGTGCAGCCATTCAAGCCGCAGGTGTATACATACGTGTGTGACGTGGGGAAGCGCGAGAGCGTGTACTCAACGGCAGAGCGTGTGAGACGTGAGGTGGGCGACGTGGACCTGCTGATCAACAATGCGGGTGTGGTCTCTGGACAGCACCTCCTGGAGTGTCCAGACGAGCTCATCGAGAGGACCATGGTGGTCAACTGCCACGCTCATTTCTGGGTGAGTCGTACTTCATCTGTGTGATTGGTTCCATCGCAAGCCATATCATATTGTAGAATATAGTACTGCACCAGGAGGCCGTAGTTCATGATCGTGTGAGTTTAGAGCAGAGTGTGACATAGAGGAGTAGATGATGGAAACACTAAACCGGTCCCACATCTAACTTTTAACACTTCAGCTTAGAAATAGAGCTGACATTTCAGTGTTGTTGTTTATTACATAGACTCTGACCCGTAGTGAGTTACGTCTCATTCCTTTTATTTGCGGTATTTGCACTTTCCTCTTGAATGGATGTTTGCCTTTTGTTGCATGGAGACCAAACGGCTGAACCTAATTCCCTTTGTCCATTTGCAAAAGGGTAAAGACGATCCCTCTCACGGCCACATCACAGAGAGAACGAAATGCCGATGGACAACTGAAACTACGTCCTTTGGAGCATTTTTCAACACATGTAGCCTCTCCATCACCGTTTACTCCTGTTAAGCAACTTTAACGTATCTCCATAAGCCATGATATATACAAATGAGATATACATCTGCATAAAAGGCTTCCTCAATCCTGGGATAATAAATAATATTAAGTGAGAGAGAGAGGATATTACATGGTGGCACTAAGATATGAAGTTTATCTTCGAGTGGTGAATGTATATGTTCACAATTGACTGAAAGCGTGAAATATTTTTCAACACAAGAAGATAAACTTCATCTCTTCGCACAGCCATGTAATATTCTTTATATTATATGGACACATTGACAAAAAACATGCAAGTTAATCAAAAGGATTTTAATTCTGAACCGGTTCGCCATTTTGACAACGCGCGTCTAGTCAGGTGGAAAACACTAAAACACTGGGAGTGACCTCATTGGAGTGAAATATCAGAAATTATTACACATACAGGACACTTTTTCGATGGAATAAAAACGTGTGCTATTCCCTTTTTGCAGGTTTCATTCATTTGGTTTGATAGCATGCAATATTGTTAGCATATCGCTTATCCTACGTATATTACGTCACTCTACCTAGTGGAGAATCAGCGTTGAATATGGTTTGACATTGCATGGTTGTCAAGACACACATCGGAGACATAAAACTTCTGCACTAGCGAGCGACTGTGACAATTTGTAAACAAACATGGCCGCCAGGTTTGTGTCGTTAAATACAGAAGATTTGTGTGTATATAATATAAAATAATAATATCGGCCTGCTTTCTTTTCGTGGTATATCAGATATATTCCATTCAGCTACTCGTCTTCGACTCGTTCAGTATCCTGCTATAATGGAATATATCTGATATACCACTCAACGCCAGCCGATATTATTTAAATGTGTCACTCGGATCTGCGATGTATTTCATGTGAAAAATACGAGTTTTTCAACATAAGATAAACTTCATATCTTCAAGCCAACGTGTGATTTATTTTATTTTTTTTCTTTTTATTACATCGACACATTCTCAAACAAAAACTATGCAAGTTAATCAAAACAATTCATCGATTTCCTCACGAGTGAAGATATTGAAAAAATGCTCCTCACTGTCCTGGATGTAGTTCGTATGAAAAATATGAGTGGCGTATTTCTCAGTAAAATGCTCATGACTATAAAACAAACAAGAATACAGTTATTCCCCCCATCACCTATCTTTCACACCCTCTGTTCACCACCAGCACCTCAAGAGCTCTTGGGCGTATCTGCAGCTTAAATAAGAGTATGAGTAGGTTTCTTTGCAGTGAGATGCACCTGAACTGTTTGAGCTTGAGTTTTTACTTTTACACGTGATTAATACAATCAAGTTTGTCAAATAGCCTTTTTTTTTGTCCTACACCATAATGTTTAGGTTTAAAACAGCCACATTTTATAACGTAATGGTTTTGCTGTTTGTTGCTTTCCTGCACAAGCATGACATAGAAGAGATGGTTCCATTATGTTGCTTTAATCAAATACCATTAAGCTCTTTGTTTGGAGCCAAAAGCATATTGATAACAAGGCTGGATGTGCAGGGTGTGTGATGGGTGTTGTCTCAGACAGACTGTGTCCTGTTCGGGAGGAGGCGGCCCAGGTCTCTGTTTGTTGTGGATGTTAGGTGGTGCAGTATTTATCTATTATGGTATTGTTCTGTTTGGGACGTGGCCCATGACTTTAGGTGTAAACGTTATGGTGTGGATTAAGGCCAGGATGGAAACAGCACTGGGATTAAATGACGACATAAAACAGTATGGCATTTATGTAACTGGCATTGAACCATGTTAAACAGTACGCATGACATTTGTGTGATCTGTTATTCATAGTACCGTCTGATTGGCTACGTCCCAAAGTGCATGTCAAAATAGTGCAGTGTGTGTGTGATTGGCCAAATCCCAGACCTCATAAAACCTCCCAGATTGCGTAGCATGCTAGGTGAGTTTAATGTTTTGATATTACTGCATGCCTGTGAGGCTGAAGTTCAGTAATCGGTCCACCGGCTCTGAGGGAACTCCATTCCCACTCTGCAGAGACACAAAAGGCCGGTCGGTCGGCGTCTCATAGGAACTTTCCCTGCTTTGTTAATTAAAAGCCCACTGATGGGGCCATTTGGAGGTGTCTTTTTTTTCTCCCTAATTGAGCTGGTGTTGGTAAACGAGTGTGCTTTCTCCCCTGCAGTGCCCCGTGGAGGGGGCAGTTTGTGCAGCACCATGCTGGGCTGAGCTCACATGTTCACAGGGAGGATCTGTTTGTTTATCAGCCTGACAGAGTTATTGATGGGCTGGTGGAGAGGAGTGTGAAGATTCACAGAGTGGCAGACGCACGCGCACAAAAGTCTTAACACCTCCACAAAGTGATGTAAATTAACTAAGTGACGTCGATTGCTTGTGATACCGACTGCTGTGGTTGCGCTTCCTGTTTTATTTAATGAACCGTCTCAGATCATATACTGTTTTTCGCTTGGCTTTGGATGTCGATGATGGCAGTAGAAAAAGTTCCTATGCAGAGTCGCTTCAATACAGTTAACGCTAACGAACTGTAAAATGTTTAAATAGCCTCATTAATTGTGGGTCAGTGCTTTTAGATTTCAAATGTGGTATTTGACCATGGATTAGAAAGTTTGCTCATGTTTTCTTAAGCACTGGAGTGCTGCATTTTGATATTATTATTTTAATAAGGCTTTCTCTATAGGCCTTTTACACACACTAAATGAGGTGTCTGTTCTCATTTTTCTTGGGATCACATACCGTGAGAGGATATTTTGCAATGAAGGAAAATGACCAATGAAATGATATTTTGAAAGGAATTAAAATGAAGAAATCCCAGAGAGGAAGAAGGGCACTACGCTGCGGACACAAATTAGGAACAAAGCCTTTATTGCAGACATTTTTGGGTTGAAAATAACATGCACTTGTTCCTGTTAGGGCCAAATTCTGGTCAAATTATATGAACTATAGAGCAGTAATTTGTCATTTCTGGTCAATTTGAGTCACTGTCTCCTCACATAAAGAACTTGATATCTCATTATTCTTTTAATGACCACATAGACAAACATAAGTAATATGACTGTATATAGTAGTCATTTTTATTCATAATTTCAAAGAGTCACAGGGCAAGGGTTTTTTTTTTTTGGTCAGTCGATGGACATAAATGGAGCAGATTATAAATGCTGCGTGTGTGTGTGTAGTTTGGACTGTCATTAAGGTTTTACTTGTGTTTTCGTAAGCACTTTGTGTTGTGGTTGTGAGATGAAAGCATTGTGTGATGAATGGAGACGTGAACGGGCCACAGAGTAGAGGATGTGGTTCATTAATACCACAAAACCAGCAATGCTTTCTCTCTGACTGACACACACACACACACACGCGCACACACACTCTCGTAGCAGTAATTAGCCACAACAAGTGTATAGTATGTTTTTTTTTTTTTTAAGTTTGTTTGGCTCTTAGATTAACTACAGATGGCTGAGAGGGTTTAGGACTTTTACATTTCATTCAGACAACATCCGATATAATAAAAGCGAGTCTGTTGATGTATAGATACTTGATTTGTTCAATCCTGTAAGATAAATTTCTTTGTTTCAGCAGCTACACAAAACACTGTGCACTGAAGAATATGAATAATGAGCAGTGATGGAGAGTAATAAAGCTGAATTAGGTTTAGAGGCACAAAGTGTAAATAAATACATCAGGTGTACAGATGGATATTTTATTGTAATTCACTGTATTATATTGCACTAAGTCTAAAGTCTTAAAATATCTTGTACAGTAGCCTGATAGCAGATAGCAGCACTGCTTACTGCACTGTGGTTGAATCAGTCTGGTACTGAAGGAAATGCTTGAATTGCTCTGGCCATACTGGTGATCACTTAACAACACAATTATTTCATTATTTAAAAAAATAAAACAGCAAACAAGCATAATTAACAAGGAATGTGTTCCACCACTTTGGGTCAGGGAACTGAGAATGATTAATACAACTTTAACAGACTGGATCTGAAACATGTAAAACGATCCTGTTGTAAAATTGGGCAATACATGTCCAAACAGCAGCGGTAATTCTTACATCTTATGTGCTGTACGTCAATAAACAGCAAAGCAAAAACAAGGGAGAAACAATATGGCCACCTTACATCACTGTGCATAGAATGATATGATCAGATATCTGTTTCTAGTACAGAGGTTGAAAGTCATCTGATACCGATGTAGCCTGATATTGACCTGATGCCAGTACTCAGTGTCAGATCTGCACATTCCTAGTTTTGGGTTTCAGTTTCCATCATCTTCAGTCTGAATAACCAGCCGCCTGGCTCTGCAGCTCACAGCCGCCGTGTTTGAAAAAGTAAAGGCGAGACAAGCCCGTTTCCAGATGGAGCTCGTCTTTACTACCTTATGGGAATGGAGCAAGAGCCAAAAGGAAGTGATGTCATCATGTGAGCACCCTGAGGAGGCCCCCACACTCTTCACAGACTCTAAATGCAGCTGCACAGGAGAATCACGGCCAGCACACACACACACTTTTTTTCTTACCAATTTTCTTTCTGGTGTGTGTTTTTTCCTTCCATCTGGTTTTATATGACTGTTCAATTTGTACAGAAGAAAACCAGAACAAAAACAACGGATGTGAAAGTCCATGCTGTGTTCCAAACCGCATACTAACTAACCTACTACATAGTACATCAAAATAGCACCTTGGCTGTGTCCCAAACCGCATACTAACCTACTACATAGTACATCAAAATAGCACCTCAGCTGTGTTATTGGCTGTGTCCCAAACCGCATACTAACTAACCTGCTCCATGGTACATCAAAGTAGCACCTCGGCTGTGTCCCAAACCGCATACTAACTAACCTACTACATAGTACATCAAAGTAGCACCTCGGCTGTGTCCCAAACCGCATACTAACTAACCTACTACATAGTACATCAAAATAGCACCTCAGCTGTGTTATTGGCTGTGTCCCAAACTGCATACTAACTAACCTACCACATAGTACATCAAAGTAGCACCTCGGCTGTGTCCCAAACCGCATACTAACTAACCTAGTACAGTACATAGTACATCAAAATAGCACCTCAGCTGTGTTATTGGCTGTGTCTCAAACTGCGTACTAACTAACCTACTACATCATACATCAAAGTAGCACCTCGGCTGTGTCCCAAACTGCATACTAACTAACCTACTACATAGTACATCAAAATAGCACTTTAGCTGTGTTATTGGCTGTGTCCCAAACTACTCTAGGGACTAACTGATGGGGCTGTAGAATTTTGGCATGGTGTCCTCATTGCCTTATTAATCCACAAACAATGAATTGTGCATCATGAATCATGGAGTGTAACAGCGAGTCAGTGTTGTACACCATGAAGAATTTTTGGATGAATTTTACCCAGAGAAAAGCATCATGGGAAATTGGGTGCTGTGTTAAGCTGGGCTGTAATGGCGAGCTGCTGTCTGACCCACTTCCATCACAATCGCTTATTGTTCAGATTAGTCTGACGAGATGCCAAGCGACAGGAGCCAAATTCTCCAAGCGGCCCTCTCACTGAAAAAAGATCCGGCCAGGCAGAAGAGTCGCACTCAGCGCTGTTCAGCTCCCGCACCTGTGTGTGTGTGTGTGTGTGTGTGTAATATGGCTTAAAAATGCTCACAGTGAAGTTCATTTGAGTGCGACTGTCAGGGTTGCCTGTTGTGGTTACCAGTACTTATTACTTCATTTTGTAGATAATTAACCCGGGCTTGCTGTGGAGTTTTTTTTTTAAATATATTTAAATTTAAATATTATAATTAAATATATAATTGCTGTTGAATTCTTGAATCTGATGCTCAACAGCAGCTCTGAGTGTAGATCTGGCATTGATTCAAATAATAGATTTCTATTAATACACTCGTTTTAATCCTTTATAGTTTCTGTAGTCGCAGCTCATTCACAGGGACTTGTATGCCAGATGCTGCACATAATTGGACTAATAATAATTTTAAAAATGTGTTATTTAACAGTGAATAGTGTATAATTATGACAGTGAGGAGGCATTTATTTAACATTTCTGTAAGGAGTCTCGGGTGTCAGCGCTTTGCAAGTGAGAACGTTTTCAGGACAGAGGAGTTTTCGAGTTGCAGTTTCTCTGCAACATAAGTTTCGTGGGTTTTTTTATCTTCTGAACTTTTAAGAAAGAAAACGAATAGAGACTGATGAGATGAAAGACTTTATAGCTAAATTAATGTAACTGATAACATGAACTTACTTGTCTTATATAAAGTACAAAAACTGTTAATTCATCAGGAAATTAAAATATTTGTTGCCTCATTGCTGTGGTATAAGAGGAAGAAAGCACTTCAGGATGTGCTTCGAGAATGATCCACTTCTGGTTGGTGCCACACATCCCATGACGTCAATCAAACACTTTCACACCATTAAAGCTCTTTTCATGGTTTTTCATTTCTTTCAGAACAAGTGCCTGTCTTTTTTTCCTTTTTCTGAAATAATGGCACACATATTGTACGTGTGATGCTCAGTACAAACGACATTGTTCGCAAGGATGCATCAGATTTTCATCACTGCTCTTCTAGATATTCATTCATTCGTTTTCTGTAACAGTTTTATCTTGGTCAGGGTTTCACTGGATTCAGAGCGGATCTTGGGGATTGCTTAAGTTGGCTTTATTGAACTTCTCTTTGCCTCTCAAAAATGTTACACACAGCCTGGTGTTTCTACAGCAAAACGTTTCTAACCTCTAAATATAGAGAGCAGCTGATAGATGTCTAATAGATGTATGAGGGAGGGAAAGTGTGTGTGTTAAACTAAAGAAATTCCAGTAAGTTGTGAGATTGATGTTTTTAAAGGCTGTGTGAGCTCGTACCATCCCAAACGCGTTTATAAATGCTGACATCACTGAAACACTTGCTCTGCTCTTCTTCACTCCACTGCTCTCTGCCTCCATAAATCCACGGACTGCACGGCTCCAGCCAACACGCCGTAAAGCGATTTTTTTTTTTTTAATGCTTTCTGTCAGCACTGTGCAGGCCCGCCTTGTCTTTTCTCACTAACTGAATGTGTACCTCTTGAAAGTTTTTGAGATCTGTCATATTTGATTGCGATTAATTTTCAAATCACTCTGGATCTGATCATTTAGTTGTGATGAAAACCATGGACGTTCACACTAACTATGAATTCCTTAAAATCAGAAAGTGATTTTGGTTGTTTAAAAAAAATAAAATCTACTGAACGCTAAAAATTATTCAAATATGTTTCAACCAACTATTACTGCTACTGACTTCTTAATGAGGCTTGATTAAATTTCAAGTCACAAACCACAGTGCAGTATTACTGACCTTTATCGCATCAATGACAGGATGAGGATATTATAAAATGTAGATCGTTCTTTCAAATCACACACACACGAGCTAATGAAGTCACAGTATGCTGTATGTACAGTATGTGTGTATATATATATATTTTTTTTTTTTTGTACTAACTCTGCACACTTGTTTCAAATAAATGTCAGTATGACCAATGGACTGATGTCAGTCACTGCAAGAAGGTCTAATGCCGGGATCAGACTACATGACATTTCGGTCTTTCATGATGGTCACCATGTCAGATTAGGCGATCATAGTGCCATGTCTTGGTAAGGAGACTGGAAACATGACAAGTTTGACACCGACCAGTCATCATTCACGTCTTTGCATGTTGTCAGGGAAGAGGGTTGATAAATTGTCAAACTGGGTGAGAAAATACAAAATATTCTGACATGCTTGGCTTTTCGTCAGGGTGTCCTGCGGTGTCTCAGATGCCACATTGCTGTTCTACGATTATGTCACATGACAAGACCTGCTGTTCAAGTTCAATGTTCATATTCAGTCCTGATGCTGGAAATTTGTCAGCCACAACAAAATCTTGTCAAAATTGGGATGAATCCTGGTATTCCCCAATTTGTTCAATTCCAGAATGTCAAATTCAAAATATCCACCAGCTGTCACACTAACTGAAACTGGCATTTTGATTGCCAGTTTTTGCATGAAGTGACACTTTTTCTCGGTGCTGGAATTGACTCTAAAGCGTTGAGGTTTTCAATTCCTGGAATCAGGGAATGGACTCATTTTTGAATCGACTCCCAGGATCTTAGATCCGAACCAAATGCAGAATGGCGACTTCTTGACTTGACAGATTGTGTAATGTACATTAAGAAAATGAAATTATGTTAAAATATCAATTGAAACATTTGTCACCCCCCCCAAAAAATTAATCATTTATCTACTTCAAAGCTAGTTGATTCAGATAGCTTTGTGTGAAGTTGCACAAAGTGATGTAGTTCATGCCGCAAAATCCTTCATTAATATAGACCAATGAACTCATCTCATCATCTCTAGTCGCTTTATCCTGTTCTACAGGGTCGTGGGCAAACTGGAGCCTATTCCAACGGACTGTGGGCGAAAGGTGGGGTACACCCTGGACAAGTTCCCAGGTCATCACAGGGCTGACACATAGACACAAACAACCATTCACACCTACAGTCAATTTAGAGTCACCAGTTAACCTAACCTGCATGTCTTTGGGGGAGCAAACCCACGCGGACAACATGCAAACTCCGCACAGAAAGACCCTCGCCAGCCCCGGGGCTCGAACCCAGACCTTCTTGCTGTGAGGCGACAGCGCTAACCACTACACCACTGTGCTGCCTAGACCAATGAACTGATAATGGAATTTGTTGCCAACCGACTCTGAATTTCTAACCACTTTCACTGATTTGAAATTTCTGGGTGTTTTCCATGGAGGAAAACTTGATAATGACGCCCTTGCACACAGCGACCATTCACTTCACTACACACATGCAAATCATGCACAGAGTACACAAAGTATGAATGACGGTGTTTAAGCTTTTCAGACTTCAGCTACAGGTATAAAAATTCAGTAACTCTTAGCCAAACTTATAGTGCAAGTCCAAATTAGGACTTAGGGAAGCGATGGCCGAATGGTTAGAGAAGTGGCTTGGGGACCAATAGATGACTGGTTCAAGTCCCTGGACCAGTAGGAATGGCTGAAGTACCCTTGAGCAAAGCACCTAAACCCCAACTGCTCCCCAGGCTGCTCTAGGTATGTTGTGTATCGCTCTGGATAAGAGTGTCTGCTAAATGCCATTAACGTAATGTAAAATTACTTTAAGGAAATGGCATAAGCTGATGCAGAGTATTTCTATCGCCAACATATGCATGGGAGAACTGAATGTAACTTGTTATAGATTGAGGTTTTAATAGATAACAGGCTCATGTGATTGATAAAACGCAAGTCTCACACATCAGTGTGTATATGGATGAAGAGGACTTTGTGTACATTGTAATTTTGATTGAACTGTCACTTTAAGTGTTCATAAAGGGGAATGTCTTTCTAAAGACTCAGCTTGGATGTTTGCCTGAGTGAGAGAGAGAGACTAAGCTGTGCTGTGTGAGGGCGGTGAATGAGAGTTGCTCTCTTGGCTGAAACGTTATCCTGCAAACGGGATTGGGGTGTGTGTGTGTGTGTGTGGAAAGAGGAAACGCTGGACAAACCAGAGCATTTCTTTCACTCATGTTTCATTTCCAAGTTAAACCTCGCTAATACGTGTCGAGGTTGTTTTCCATATACGTGTAAACGAATCTCTCGGGTGCGTGCGAGAGCAGAGCGGTCACTAACGGCCGTCACTCCCTCATTCCCTCCGTAGGGCGAGTATTGTTTAGACTCGGTGAATTATTATAAGAGGGAGGGCGGAAAAACACACAGGGATCAAAGCACTTTGGCAGAGATGAATAATGCAAGGAGAATAACCCCATCTAATACCCCCCCCCTTCCCCTCATCTTTCTGCCCCCACAACCACCCCTTCTTGTCCTCTTTCAGACCACCAAGGCTTTTCTTCCCAGGATGTTGGAGATGAATCACGGCCACATCGTGACGGTCGCCAGCTCGCTGGGCCTCTTCAGCACGGCAGGGGTCGAGGTCAGTGCACACGCATGCACACACAGTGCAATAACACAGCAGCTAATAATAATACTAATAATAATGAAGGATTTTACACAGGCTCAGCAGGTTCATCTGCAATCAATTTTTTTCATTTATTTATTTATAACACAAGGGGATTCATCCATGGGTATTTTTACATTTCACCACTGCAGCTGTCTCACTTTCTATGTGTCCTGACAATCTATATCTGTACATGTTCCATCTCCAACTGTCTCTCTGTGTCCCTTGTGTCTTTTTTCCGTCTGTCTTTCTCTGGTTTTGTTTCCTTATTTCTATCATCATCTATCTTTCTATCACTTTGTCTCTCTCCTTCACCCTTCCTCTTTCACTGCCCCCCTCTCTCCGTGTCTATCCACGTCCATCTTATTTATTTTCTCTCCCTCACGCTTTTCACCTGTCGATTTTTCTCTCTTTATCAATCTCCCTTTTTATCAGTATTTCTGTCTCCCTCTGTCTTCTCCCCCCATTTCTCTAATATTATCTCTTTTTGTGTTTGTGTTCCTCTCTGTATTTCTGCCTCCCAGTTGCTCTTTGCCTCAGGGGTAATTGGGCCTCACTGTATAGAACGAACACACACACACACACACAGTAAGCTGTTTGTCTACACTATGAAAGCTTCCTATTCTATCTTGTACATTCATGATCTGTCCTTTCATTCATTCATTCATTCATGCTCTGATCCTCCTCTCCACTTTGCCTGTGCTGCCGATTCATGCCGAGCGAGTTACACTGTATTAATGAAAAGGCCTGGCTGTGTTAATGTATGGTGGTGTGTTCAGCTCTGCAGCTCGGTGTTGGTTTTCCTCTCCTTCAGGGAAGCTCTGCTCCTTTGTTACATTTTTACGCTCATCTTTTTTCCTACTTCAAAGGCAGCGTTTTATTGTTTTTTATGGCCCAGCATTAATGCAGTGACTCAGAGCTGCCGTCGATCTGTGTGTGTGTGGATACACTCCAGACTCTTTATCCCCTGTGTGTTTATCTACACGCATCTGTGTTTGGCCGAGCCGCTTTCTGAAGAGCGAACCACATCAAAACCGTCCCTGCGGCCGTGCACAGTGAAGAATGCTAATGAAACTGTACACGTCTCGCCGTGTCATCACACACACACAGCCCAAAGGCGTGCAGGGCTGTACACTTTCTTGGGACATAGCCCATTATTGTGTAAAGAGATGTGATAAAGGGGAATGGAAATAAAGTGGAATTTGGAATTACTGCAAACTTGGCTATGTCCCAAATCACATGCTGTCTGTGTGATCAGCTACATTACAAACTGCATACCAGTGCACCTTTTATGGCAAAATGTAGGAAGCACGGTGGAGTGTAATAGTGTGAAGTTTGGGACACAATCATGTGAAACTGAAAACGCTTTGCTCAGCTAAGTAGAAGGTGACTAGTTGGCCAACTCGTGAACCATTTAGCGTCTCATCTAAGACCTGAACTAAAACAGTGTAGCACCACACCACATAGTAGCGTATGGTGTTACTGCTTTGACATACTGAACAGGACACTAGTGCCTGGTTTGTTGGGTTTTTTTACATTTCTTTTTATGTTTGTTTAACTCATAACAACAGGATTACTGCGCGAGCAAGTTTGGAGCCATCGGCTTCCACGAGTCACTCAGCCACGAGATCAAGGCTTCAGAGAAAGACGGCATCAAGATGACACTGGTGTGTCCATATCTGGTGGACACAGGCATGTTCAGGGGCTGCAGGATACGGTAAATATCCAAACTGTTCCTTGACGTTGCTCTGCAAGTTAATGTACTGAATAATCAACATTAAGGACGAGATTAGTTTAATATGGAATTCAACAAAATAATTTAGATTTTTTTTAACTGCTGCACATCTGAATGTTAACAGTGGAGCCTAATGTTGATTCTGCTAATCAGAACTGATGTGGGACATTCCACCGAATGGGTGCCATTTGCTTGTTGTACCACTCCCAAATTAAACTTAATTTTTTATATCTTTTCAACA
>JAPEKO010000011.1:16091733-16104070 GCA_027576075.1 Cathorops hypophthalmus
CCCCCCCCCCCCTTCTTTTACTCCCTATACATTCACACTTTTTTTCAAAGTAGATTTAAATTTCTCCTTCATATTGATTTGATTTTCATATGGGATTTAAATCATTTCATCTTGGTGGGTGTAGTTCCTGGCGCTGCTGAAGCTGATGGACTACAGTCTGTTGGTGGGGATCCATGATGTGGAGCGAGCAGAGCAGGAGGAAGTGGAAAGTGAGGATAATGAAGGAGATGATGAAGGAGAGAGTGATGGAGGGATTGTTGGAACGCCTCCTGACAGCCCAAGCAACACTTTGGACAGCACCAAACCCCTTTCACCGGGCGACTTTGATCCTACTATTGACGTCTACGCAATTAAAAGCCACGACAGTGAGTGGAGACTGTGACATCATGCTATGTATTGACCATAGTTATGCGCACACTGGAAAAAGTGCATTTAATGTAACTGCTAAAGCATGACTTTGAATAATGATCCCCCCAACTCCAAGCTGCATAAGCTATCAATAAGCAGGATACATTTGTACATGAATGTTACATTTTAAGATGCTTGGGCAAAGGGGTATACATTATTTTATACAACAGTTCTGATCCACGAATTTGACTGCTCAAGTGACATTTCAAGAGTGCCTTGATTTCCTATACTTCCACTGGGACGGTTCACTGTGCATATCAGTCCGCTCGTCTGCATTCGCTACGTAAAAATTCCACTTCCGAGTTCAAAATGGTGACTACGGTAGTGTTAGTGAGATCATTAGTGGACATGACATGATATTCCTGAAAAGTATAACTTTTTGGCTTAAAATGTGAAAGCTCGTCAGATGAAGATGAAAAGGAAGAAGGGACGGCAGTTCTACTGGATCATTAACGATAGCACGCATATCAATGCGAGCTAGCTAGACAGTGTAGCTAGCAGAGCAAAAATAAACAGAACCTTTGGCCAGATTGTGTCCAAAATATCACTTGCTTGATGTTAACTACTTGCTCATACAGCTGTTACCTACGGCTGAATCACAGCTGTGTCAGTATTCAGTAAAATCATGCTTTTGTTTGTGCAGCATTGCTTAACTCGATTGGTTAATTTATTCTACTTAAGCCTGTCTTTATGCTAAAATTGGGGTTAAAGTCAAGATTAAAATCATTCATTTAATAACTCTGTATTCTGTTGCTGCAATATCGATTGATTAGAGAGCATCAGTGACTGACTGCATAACAGCAGGTGCCTCTGAAGTCAGTTTTTGTAAAGTTCATTTATGGCAGTTATACTCCAAAAATCAGTCAGCTGCCGTAGCTGAGAAGTAGATGTACATGTTAGGAATGAACTTTGGTGCTTTGACACATTTGGTAACCTTTAACAGAGCGGTAGTGCATCTGTACAAATAATTGAAATCATTGTAGTCCTTGTCAGCTAATAGGGAAACACTGTGATGAACTAATTATATAAAGGAACTAACTCCGTAACTTCCTCTTGACGTATTTAGCTCAGATTAATTTCCTGAAATTTGAATTTCTTCTTGTATATTTTTAAGACTCCCCTCGGAAAGAAGTCTACTTCATGGCTGTGATTGACATCCTGCAACATTATGATGCCAAGAAGAAAGCAGCTCATGCAGCCAAAACAGTCAAGCATGGAGTGAGTTCTTATATTATTATTCACTTTTGTGTTAGCAGTTTGCTCCATTTGTAAGGGGTTAATACAGTAAACATAATAGCCATAATTAGCCACTCCGTGATCACAGGAACTTTTAGGTACATTTCCTCTGCAGGAACTCGGGCTCATTTTTAACCCTTGTGCCCTAATTCCAGGGACATGTGAATCTGGCGTGATCTGACAATTTGCATAAGCATTCATCACCTTGAACTGATGCCCCCTTTTTGTCTCCCTGGTGTAGTGGAGAAAGTTTTGGAGTTTATTAAAGTGAAGTAAAATCCGTCAGTGTGTGTGTTTTTTGTCTTTTATTCGGTTAGCATTATACAAGTATATCACATTTATTTATTTATTAGGGATTCCAGTGAACATTTTTGGCTGTAAATGTTTGAAAATTGCACTTTGTTAGCTGAAAAAAAAATCTGAATTTTTGAATAGGAGGGAAAAAATCCAACGTGTCAAATCTAATACTTGAAAAATCATTTAAAAATGCTGTTTGCTTTCCTGTACCTGTCACTGTAGATACACGTTCAACCCCATCACAGTGGAAACTGCAGTGTGTGTATTTGCAATGTACAATAACCACACAGTGCTTGGGAGGAAACGCTCGACTATTTTAGTTATGAACTAGACACATTGCTGTGTGCAGTAGCCTTTTTTTCTTCTTCTCTAGAATAGAAAAAACATGAGAAAGTAAGTCCAGTGCATGTGGTGAAGCTTAGAAGGTTCCATATCTTGAATGGAAACATCCCAGCTGCTGTTTATTTGTTGCTTATTGTTGTATAAAGTTAATATTATTCTCCATTAGGAGGAAATTAATATATTGGGAGTATAATCACTTTTTTATGTTTCCTCTCTGTTTGTTTGTCTAGGCTGGAGCAGAGATCTCTACCGTCAACCCGGAGCAGTACTCTAAAAGATTCTACGATTTCATTACCACCATTCTGCCCTAAACTGGAGCAAAACCCACAGAGGTCAAAGAGGGACGCTGATGGAGGGGTGCCCAAACGCACTCGCTCGCCCTTACAGCAGCTACAACCACCATTCGTTTACATTTTCTTTTTTTTTTTTTATTTGTTCTTTGCTGTTTTGTGGGACCATAAGTGTGATGAAACAGTAACAAGTGTAAATCTTTGTGGGAGCTATGGATTTTTTTTCTTTTCTGATGCATGTTCCTCATGGCATTTTTAATTCATGTGTGTTTATTCTGCCTTAGTGAAAGGGAGAGAGAGGGAAAACGTATGTGATTGGGGGGTGGCTCAGTGAATGTACATGTAGAATGAAGTCACTCAGAACGGAGGCTGAGAAGGAAAGGAGCTTTCAACTGCTGTAGAATTCCCAACTCGAGACAAAAAGGAAATGTGAAGCTATTCCATGAAAAATCACTCCTCACCCCAGTTCATCAAATATGGCTTTCCTTGTTCTTTGTACTCACTTCACCAGAAGCCTCGTCTCGTCAGTCCGCCCCTGCTCATCACCTCCAGTTAAACTTAAATCTGCCCCTTAATGGAAACCTACCCCTCTTCCTGCCCATGCTTCATTCGAGTCTGTCCTTCACACATACTTTCTTTAACCCAAATCTACCCTGTACTTGTCTGTTTTTGTTTGCTGCATTTGTCCTTTCATGGCAGTAATTAACACAATGTCTCTTGGCGTTAATTCTCTGAATTCATGGCTCTCCTCCTCTGAACAGACTGACTGCAAAGAAAACGCTCTTGAGCTCCATTCACTTTCACGAAGGAATGCACCTTCTGACTTTTTTTGCATGTTCCTACAGTGTTTCACACGAGTGTGTGGTTTTTTTTTTTTTGTGTTGGCTTTTTTTTTTTTAAACGACCTATAGAAGGTTGAAATGATTTGTCTGTAATTTTGCATCATGAAAAGGCGTTCTAATGAACTGAACTGAACAGAAGCAACAGCATTGGTGGCAATCACTTCAGTCTGCGAAATCTGTTACGGGAATGATCTTTCATTTGCCATCAGCACCTTAAACTGTTGCACTTTTTTTTTTTTAATTAGGATCTTTTGGTCTGTTACATCCTGCAACAACAGCACTATTGAATGCAGCTCGTGGATTTATGTCATCACAAGTATGCTTGTTCTAGGCAGAAAACCCATAGTTTACCTCTTACATCATTTAAACAAATACACACTCATTGGTGTAATATTAGCTACAGTGTTTTATTGGTGGAGTTTGAGGAAAAGGAGGATGAGGTCCTGTGTGTAGGCTAGTGAGACTTTTTTTTTTTGCCAGTTTTGAAAACTTTTACATCAACAGTGTATTGTATATTTTGCACATAATGAACCGGAAGTTTAAATAATCCCTTTGGTTCTGTAGGGTGGTATTTGGCTACAGGGTGGAAATCCCACCATGCAGCTCTCATAACTGATTCATAAGAATTGGAGTCGATTCTGTAGGAAAGGTTTTGATTGGTTAATGTTTTCTTACTTCATTCATATAAATCCCTGGATTTCTTGCATGATGAGCTGTATTGAAATATGACATCTAGAAAGTTATGATTTTTTTTAATCAGGCATTTTTGTGTTTGTTCAATTGTTTATATATAATTTTTTTTTAATGCAGTTTTTATTGCCATTTTTAATTAGTACACCGAATTGTCCCATTTTTAGCAGCACATCCCTGTCGAGTGAAGTGTCCTGATAAATGAAGAATGTTACTGTTGAATTGTGCAGTACTGTAAAAGGTGTTTTTTTTTTTTTAAATAATGCATGTTGCATTAGTTTTCTCTGTTCAGCCTGAAGCCGTGTGTCTCCACCACCCCTTCAAAATAATAATAATTAATAATAATGCGCGCTTATTTCTGACGGTCTTGCGTTATTACTGTCAGCAATGTATACACTGTGCAAGAGTCGTGCCTTTTTACTCCAAATTATTTAATTTTGTATTAATTTTTTTCAAAGGTAAAAAAAAAAAAATTATTTTCTAATGTGTGTGTTGGTTTTTGTTTGTTTGTTTTGGGGGGAGAGAAAACCCCAGGCTTTGTTGTTGTTTGGCTGTGTAAATTGGGAATAACACTTAAAACCATTAACACCTTTTTGGAGTTCCAGCAGTGAATATGGCCCTGTGAAAGCTGAGTGGGACTTTTGTCACAATGTTTATCAATTTAACTTCAGTATTATCATTAATCTAGATTTTGTTATTCTTGTCGTTTTTTTTTAAATCAGTTTGCGCAGTGTGTGTGTGTGTGTGTGTGTGTGTGTTTTCATTTTGAGAGAGAGAGAGAGGTGGGGAAACAGTGACTCTCCCTCTAGTCGTTGTGGTCTTCGCATTTGCAAAGAAGATGATTAAAAAAAAAAAGTACATGTGCTTGAATCCCCTCCTTGTGGTTTTGACACGCAGCAACCGGAAGCCCGCTTCATGTCACGTCTTTGGCCTTCAGATTTGCCAAATCAGCACTCAGACTCTCCACACAGGTTCTTCATGTCATGTAGAAATTTTCACCGAAATTGATGGAAGTTGTATTGTGCTACTATCAGGTCATGTCTTTTTTTTTTTTTTAGGCTGTATTAAATGTCCCTGTTTAACTCTGCAACTAGTTAAGAGAGAGAGAGAGGGCCCCCTCCAGGAGCCTGTAGAAATAAGTTTGTTAAAGAAAAGGCTATTCAAGGATGGAAACTGTTTTGTGTTTTTAAAGACTGGGAGGGGGGGTCATTCAGAGTTTATGATGTTAACCGATACTATAATGCACTCCATTTCTGCATCGCTCAAAACCAATAAAGCACTTTGCAAATCCTCGTCCCCGTGTCTTTACTGATCCAGTCCCCAAGTGCACTTTCATCTTAAATTAACACCAACTCAAGCTGAGCATTAAAGAAGTGTGTGCGCGACATTTTGCAGATGCTTTTAACTTCAGCTCAGATGAAAGGAAACCTGATTTTTTTTTTTTTTTACTTTTCCCTGAGGTGATTCCATCAAGAACACGTTTTTATATCCTTAGGGGCCTTGTGTAGCTTTTATCAACTAAGGTGTGTGTTCTAGACCATCACTGGTCATCATTTGTGTACCTTTAAATTATGTTGAGGTGGAAGGTGTGCTGTTAATATAGTGCTACTCCACTGACAAACATGATGACATCCTGTTTATTAGTGTGATATGGTAGGTGTGCTCTATTAAACTACAGCTTTCAATGTAAATTATATGGCTGCATCATTATATGGACACTAAATTCATTTATATATGCTATTACATACTTGAAGTATCTATCAAGGAATATATCCAGAAAATGCTCCATTAGGTCATGGACTCGGACCATCAGTGAGAAAACTGTTAGGGAGGTTAGATGGTCAGGAAATATATATATATATAGAGAGAGAGAGAGAGAGAGAGAGAGTGCTAATTTAAGTACTTCTTAAAATAAGTAGCTCTTTAGACGTCGTTTGAAGGGGAAGTTCATTCCACCACCTCGGTGCTAGAATAGAGAAGAGTGCTGATGTATGCTTTCCTTCTCCCTGGAGAGATGGTAAGACCATTCGAGCAGTGATGGAGGGAGGGGTGTGAGGATGTGTATTATAGGTCTAACACTGCTCATTATCTGTAGATCAGGTTTAATATGAGACTGTAGTAGGCCTGTCGTGATTTCTGTAGCTGTTTTCATGGATCCATCTATCCATGGTGGAGTCTGAATGAGTGATTATGTAACCTACAGTTAGCCTGTAATATTGTATTATATATATAATACAATATATATTCCTATTGCCTTTCTAGTAGTGGAAATTTTTAGAAAGCCAAGGAGAAAATGATTAATGAAATTAAAAGTCAAACTGTAGGCTGAGCACTTTGGCGTGCAGAATAGTACCTCATCACTGCACATAAGGATGAAGGTCATGAATGAATAAATAAATCTGTTCTCCATCTGAGAAAATGTTGATGCTGTATCAGAAGGATGCTTGAAATTAGTCCATAAATTAACCCATCAGCGACTCTCTTTTTTTCCCTAAAGGCTTGGAATTGTGTTCATTTTTCGACAATAATAGACAGGCAAGTCCTCCCTTGCATGGAACACTGGGAATTAAGTGGAGAAAAATAACTTGTTTATTAATAAATGAATGAATAATCAGCTCTCGCGCTGCGTTTTGTAGGCTGTGTATCTTCCTTTGGAGTGAAATTTCACTGATAATTTAATCTTATTTACTAGACAAATAAGATCACTAAAATATTGTCTTGGCTCATGTAACACCCCCCCAAAAAAGAGAGAAATTTACATTTTAGTTTCTTCCTGTACCTGTGCTTTAAGCCCAAGTGAATATACTTGGTCATGTACACCTTTGCCACATGAGGCTCTTTTGTTATTGTATGACTATATATATATATATATATAATTTTTTCTCAAATGGTTTAGGGTATTTTGGCCTGCATCTTTGCTTTTTTTCCTCCCCCTTCCTCAAAATTAATTCTTGAGGAAATTCCAGTCAATAAAAGATCAGTGCAAATCCGCAGATGACTTTAAATCCTGTCGATTTTATTGAACAAATCACCATGGTGTCGTCTTTCACAGAGAATGTGTAGTATAAATCAGAGAACTCGGCGCTTTCCGAGTCCTGAGGCCCGTTTCTGCGGAACGCACAAAGTGAACTTTATCTGCTCCGTTCCACCTTAAACTCCTCAGCCCCGCCTCCCTTTAGACGGAAGCTGCACTTTTCTCTTTCACCGGTTGGGGGCGACAAATGAACACAAAATGTCCTCTTTGGCGCCGTGCCACAATTAGCCCAGTCTCAAAAGGAGACCTGTCCGCGATGGTCGCGTATTCAAATCAAAATCCAAAGCCCTCGCCTGGATAAAGGTGAATCTAGAGCCCTGACGCTCCAGTAGGTGTTCCTGAACAAATGAAACCTGTTGGAGATGTGTTTTAAGGCTTAGATTGGCCTCTGATTTATGTTCATGCTTGCGGTTTTCAGTGTAATGGCTTCTCTGTTGGGTTTCGGAAATTGGAGCGGGTCTCTCTCCACACACACACACACCGTTAACCCCTTGTTCAGATTATATTTTTGAAAATACAACACATCCGCCTGAGATATCTTGGCTTTGAGGTTAAAAATAAGCGGTTTGTATGAGACTAGAAGCTCTCAGGTCTATTGTGTGTCCAACACAAGTCTGGTTCGAGCTGCAGCAGTGGAAGATGTTCCAGCCGCCCGACATTCACTCACAGCCTTATGGCCTACATGGAATTACGTGTATAAAATCCTGACAGGCATATATGTTTTGTTTTTTAACTCCCAAACTGGACCCTTACTGCAGAACTGAACCAATTATTTAATGCCAGTGGTTGAAAATCAAACGTCTTCAGGATGTAACCAGAAGGAAATAGTCTCCTTAAGGTTTCTAAATGGTCGACGTACTATTTTCGGGATTAAATGAGATTATTTCACCTATAGAGCTTTCTAGAAATGTATTGCACATAGAGGCTTATAGAAATAAAATTGAACATCATAATATAGTAAATATACAGCACTGTTAATATACTGCAGCTACTGGTCAAAAGTCCAGGCACACTGATGGAAATACTGTAGAGATGTAAAGATGCCTTCAACAATAATTCACTTCAATTCAATGTTTCTATATTTAAACAACAACAACACTATAAAGAGCAGTAAACAGGTGTGACGACCCTTTGCTTTAATAAATAGTAAACTCAGGAAAAGTTTCTGCAGTTTTAAAGGGAAATTAGCTGGGAAGGTTTACTGAACATCTTGCAGAACCAGACAGAGGGGGGTTTTGTTTTGTTTTTGTTTTCAATCTAAAAAGTGAAATTGTTCTCTTACGTAATATGCTGCTTTCTTTACTGACCTTCAATCAATCAATCAATCAATCAATCAATCAATCAATCAATCAATCATTTCATTAATTGTAACATTAATGTCTGGAAAACTAAAATCCAAGACACACACACACACACACACACACACACACTTTATTATTATTATTATTATTATTATTATTATTATTATTATTATTATTATTATTATTGCACGTTTTGCCTTCACCTGGTTGTGATTGGTTTGAAAGCTTGTTTCTTTCATAACTACACAAAGAGAATATGTGCTGTAACACACTATATTTTCTTCTAAAGTAAAAAAGTTTGTGTCATTTTTTTTAAATAAAAATTAAATTAAATTAACCTCCCAGGAAGTTTTTTTCCCCCATAGTGATGCTATTAAAACTATATTTCGTTCCCTGAAGAAGCTTCTTAGGATTTTGTTAAATATATATAATTTATCAGATAATAATTTCCCACTCTACATGTTTTTACACTAAAGGAGAAAATAATTCAGTAACAATAGTTGAAGTAGCATGCATGGAAAGTTTCATGAAAGTGAAATGTTATTTTACTCTGACTTAAAAGTCATTCCATGTATCGTGTAATGTATGTGTACTATAAAATACTACGGTCTCTAGAACCTGTTTTTGGCACCTGTGCTTTCTGTGTAGATGTGCAATACTGATTATAAACCTTGTAATGTCCCTTACAGCCTACAGATTTGGCAGCATAATATCAGTCCATTTCTTGTTTCTGCTTATGCATTTTCATGGTGCTATTTATTGTCAAATGCTGCTGAAACAACAGAACTAAAGAGTTAAGATGCTGCTTATTGACTCTATTAATAAAACAATAGTGTCATGATGACCCAGCAGCATTCAGAACAGCAAATTCAAGCTTTCTATGAACAAATTTTGAGAAATATATTGAGGGGATTTTTTTTTTCAAGCCTTCTGTAAAACAGGGCTTCTCAAATATTTGCAGCCAGAAATCTCTTTAAATACTCTTTAAATCAGTACAAATTATTTATTAATGAACATAATCCAAACTGCCAAATATTAGGCTCATTAATTAAATGTGTACAATAATATTTTTGGCTATTTAAAGGTGTTTTTTTTTTTGGTTCCTGAACTTGCCACCTCCAGAACACATGAAGTCAAAGTGAACATTATTATTAAGTAGGCCACATTAAAGGTTTACTTGTTTGAGGTTTGGATTAAAACCTTTTAGTTCAAGTATCATAACTATGTGAACTGAATCATAAATGTAATAACTGATAATGGTGGGTTGTGATTTCCAACACCAATCATATATATCCCATGTATCATCCCTGGACCCACCATTCACTTCTATAAAGAAATGAAATCCTCTAATTTTATACGGCATCAAAACAAGTTCATTTCCAAATATGCCTGTTATTAAAACTAATTTAAAAAAAAAAAGTCTCCACGTATGCTCCTGTTGAGAATACTTCTCTTATTTCTATTAAACGAAGAATTCAGAGAAAATGATCATGGATGCAAATTAAAGATGTCAAATTGGACTCTCCATGTTGTGGATTCAACCATGATGATGTCTATACATTTTACATTTATATTAAGAAATTGGTATTTTCTATTTTCTAAGTCTTCTAACTGCCCATCGAAAAGCCTGAAAAATAAGATTTAAAAAAATCAGACAAAAAAGAGACAAAAAAACCCTCTCATAGTGAGGGACAAGGGCCTTCAGGGGCCCCTGAAGCATAACCAGGGGGTCTGTGAGTTTATTTTAATTTCTATTCATCTACAGTGTTTTTATCAGATCGGTTATATTTACTCTTGAGCTCTTATAGTTATTAGCATATTTGGTTAGTTTTATTGAATGGGTTTAATCTAAAACTCTGTCCCAAAAATAAGCAGGTTTATAAATAAGCTAATAGAAGATTCAGGAGTAAAAGCGAGTCAAAATATTATTGTACACATTTAATTATGGTGATGAAATAAGCCTATAGATTTATTGAGATGGACTGGTGAATTTGTTTTATAGTAAAAGGTGTGTAAAAAATTGAGAACCCCTGCTCTAAAGGCTAAAATCTCTCTCTCTCTCTCTCTCTCTCTCTCTCTCTCTCTCTCTCTCTCTCTCTCTCTCTCTCTCTCTTTCTCGCAAAGCCTTTCCGAATTTTTAAAATTCTTAAAATAAAAACTAAATAAAATAAAAATTTCTGAAAAAAATTCTTAAAATAAAAACTGAATAAAATGTCAATCTTTTTTAATCCTTCTGGTTTTATTCACATTCATTGGATGTGAGGTCAAGATGATCAACAAATAATCAATGGATAGAATTATCAGTGTTAAATTTTATTTTGACATCATATAGGTCTACCAACAGTTTTATTATTATTATTATTATTATTATTATTATTATTATTATTATTATTATTATTATTATTATTATTATTGCCTAGTAATTACTCAGTCTACATTCAAACATAAAAACCATCACTAAGTTCTTGTACCTTCTTTGTTTTGCATAATGACTCTAAAGGTTCGTGGGAATTGTACTGGATTCGTTCATAATACGAGGACAATAAGTTAAATAAATGGTGTAATGGCCTAATAAATGGCCTACTGGTTTCATTCATCAATTATTTCCAATATATAAAGAATAGTCTTTAGAAATAATGATGTATTCCCAATTGGAAATCAGCAGCGCGCGCGCACACACCACACACACACACACACACTTTATGTTAGAATTGACTTACATCTAACGTGTTATATTTTGAAACCAACCAGATTATGAAACACCACACACACACCCGACTGAATCATAACTGAATCAATGTGGATTGTCAGGCTTTAGTTTGCTGCTGGACTGATTTATTGTTGAATTAACTCGAGGAGAAAGGTTCCGATTGATTTTGAACACGTTGAGCATCATTTCTCTTCTGCTGGAGGAGTCAGTTTGACTTCAGGGTGGTGCTCATTCCCATCAAAGTCCTTCTTTGCCCGGAGGTTCAATAGTAGCCATGTGTGCGTGTGTGTGTGTGTGTGTGTGTCAATCAAACTGCACCGATTCAGATATTGCATTGTTTGGAGCGGAGTCAGTCTCTTTCTCAATCTCTCACTAAACAAAGCCTTCAGCCCAGAAGAGGTGGCTTTATACTGAGAGAAAAGAGCAATGATCAGGTCTGAATAATTAGATTATGCTCATTCTACGAGACACTTGAATTTTTGTGCGGAATTTCTGAGGAAATGAACTTTGGATAAATGATGTGCAGAAAGATAGAGAAGGAAGAGTTTTCCATTGAAGAGCTCATTTTATGTGGCAAAGACCTCATGCATTTTTACATCATGCTATCTTCTAAAGGAGATCTCTGTTCTCATTTTAATCTCTGAAAAAATAAGAGAAGAACCGAATGTGAAGAAGAAAAATCTTTGTGATTTGTGAGTCAAAAGTCTAAATCTGCATCCTTTGACAAAAGAGATTCCTTTAAACAGTAAAAATATTGTTGTTGGACATGTTCTTCCTTTTGCATTATTATTATTATTATTATTATTATTATTATTATTATTATTATTATTATTATTATTATTATTATTATTATAAGGCGATAAAAGGTATATCTCAATACCACATAGTATTCTCTCTCTCTCTCTCTCTCTCTCTCTCTCTCTCGTGCATTTTCTTTGCTTCTACTGACGCAAATGTTGTGTATGAAAGAGGTTGAAATGTGCACAGGCTCGCTGTACAGCCTATAACAGTGGTTAGATGATCTAGTTGTGATTAGTTAAGAGATTAGTTAAGTGATACTCAATCACTAAGGGGAGTTATAATTAAAGTTGGGATGGTTAAGAGTCGCATTTTTTCTTGCAATCATGTTTTGAAAAATGTATTTAATCTTGCTGCGACCAATAAAATGAGAAATAATGACCTGAAAT
>JAPEKO010000011.1:16246611-16258281 GCA_027576075.1 Cathorops hypophthalmus
TTAGCTTTCTCCTGAAATGTTTTCTTTTATTTCTTCTTCCTCAGGGTAGTAAAACTCGCTTTCGCTGTGAACACTGCCGTTATCACTATCCATGATGTAAAATTAATGCTAGTCTCCTGAGAAATGCCAGCAAAAATGTATAAGATTTTTGATAATCTTCTAAATAAATCTTATTTAAAAAAAAAAAAGATAAATGTTGACAAAAAATGCTACTATGTTTGTTGTGAACAAGCGAGTCACCAGAGGTCCGTAACTGGGGTCCGTATCGTATCCTACGTTACGGACCTGCTCGTCAGCCAGTCAAAGCGCAGGATTTGATGGAAACCGCACTGCGAAAAAAATCGAGTAATATGAATGCACTGTAATTTGCTCAGTTCTGTCAGGGTTTCTGTGCCACTGCACATGTCCAAGCCATAGTGAGCTCTGGCTGAGAATAAACTGCTCCACTCATTAACTCTGACCTGATCGGAAACCATGGAATCAATCAGACTGCCATTCCCGCCCCCGGTTTCACTGGAACTAATTGGACAGCAGATCCGTTCTAAAGAGCGCCAGTCGGACTGCACTTCCCATCGAAACTGCCAGTGTAGTGAATCAGTCCCCCCACCATTTCACTGTAATCAACTGACTTTAGGCCCCGCCCCCACCACCACTGCAGCTATGATGAGGTAGTGAGTTCTAAAATATATTATGTTCATGCGTGACACGGGAGCATAGAAGTGTGTGTGTGTGTGAGAGAGAGAGGGGGAGAGAAAGAGAGAGAGAGAGAGAGCGGGAAAGAGAGCACAGACTGAACTGTCCTTGACAATTTATGGGTCAGCTTTCACAAATATTTTGAATATCTTCCCTCAGGCAGAGTACTTATGGCAGGTGGTTAGGTGAAAGGTTAAAGGTCAAGCTCAGTTCAGGTGACGGAGCCCAGAGGGTGGGTTCACACTTAAGTTCACATTTTCAAATCTTTTTGTTCTATTATACAGTCCTGTGCAAAAGTCTTAAGCACATGTAAAGAAATGCCGTCGACCAAAAATGGCTTGAAATGAAATATTTCAACATTAAAAAAAAAAAAAACCACTATAACCAGCAGGAAGATGTAATAAATGAAACAAAGTCAATATTTGGTGCGAGACAACCCTTTGCTTTAAAAAAAAAAAAAAATAGTCTTAGGTCCAGTGAGTGCAGTTTGATGCGGAAATGCGCTGGAGGTTTTACTGAGCATCTTACAGAACCAGCCCCAGTTCTTCTGGACACTGACCGTCACACTCGCTTCTTCATTTTGCACCAAAACCCAGCAGCCTTCATTGTTTTGATACCCCCTGCAAACAAAGTTTGGGGGGATACAGGAATCACCCTGTCCGTCTGTCAGTCCGTCTGTCTGTCCGTGTGTCTTGTAAGCGCAACTCCTTCTAAACGGTTTGATGGATTTTGTTGAAACTTTGCACAGTTGCAGTATACCACCTGAAGATGTGCATGAAGAAGAAGAATCCTGAGCCAGAGTCTTAAAGATGCTTATTTTCTTACATACGTCATTATCTGGTGATTTGTGGCTGGTGTTCCACTCTATGAAATTGTACCAAATGGATTTAGACCCCATATGTTATTGAGCTGAATGACTAATAGGAATTTGAATCATGGGGTTGCAGAGGTATGGGTTTTTTGTTTGTTTGTTTTTGTTTGTTTTTTTTAATAAAAGTTCACAGTTCCAGTTGACAAAGTTTGTTGTGAGCGAGGGGTATTCTATAGTGAGTTTACTTATAGAGCTAGTCTTTTGATTTATTATTATTATTATCATCTGAAAGTGGTCTATGTAATATGCTGCTCAGATACAAACATTTTGTTTTATTTAACATTTAATTTTGTGCTGAAAAACGAACGTTTGGACTCCTAAAATGTTTTTGTCCTGACTTGATAATGTAGAAATCATAAAATAGAAATCTATAAAAGTTTGTATGGGGGGGATAGGCGGCCTAAGACTTTTGCACAGTACTGCAACAGCGCTGTCCTCAGTTTTGTTCTGAAGTACGTGACTTTAAAGCATCTAATGCGTCTAATTCTGGATAGGTTATCATATGTGAACAGAATCAAAAAATCGTTTTTTCTTGCGGTGTGCACATGTTCAAATACCCCAATTCCAGGTGCCAAACGTATTCAAATACTCAAATCATAATGACAACGGTTATTTGTTATAGAAATTATACAGCGCTGTTCCTGAGCACTGTGACAAACGGAAGGGAGGATGCCATCCATCCCACTGAGAGAACATGGTCAGTTTTGCTTCACGGATGGTAGCGGCGTCCTCAGGATTCAAACTCGCCGTCTCTTGGCCATAAGCTGAAGACTGCAGTTGGGCTACAAGCTGATATTCAGTGAAGCTTTTTCCCATGTGTTTAATATTTCTGTTCACCGTTTCTAAATATCTGTCGCTCATTACCATATGTTCTGCCACAGACAGGAGTGTGTTTTAATTGCAGTGGGAAAACGATCCCTGACTGTACCATATTAGAGTTTTTCCCTCCACAGCTGTTAACCAACTAGCTGTTCATTAACTCGGACGGATATTTCCGTATTGAAATAGGTAATAGGTATTCCTAGTTTATACCAAGAGAGCGGTTTCTTTTTTAAATGTGTGTGTGTGGGGGGGGCATTTTAGAAGACGCCTTACAAATGGGATGAGTTTATTAAAATTTTGGTCAAAAGTGTGACAGATTTTATATCGCCTCTGCCTCCATGGAATACAGAGTTATTGGTATTTTAAAGATCCACAATTATTCCGTATACATTCACTGGATATGAGCAATCGCATGCTCCGATTGGCTGCTACCAGGATATCGGCTCATACCGTGAGTAGAGAAAAACAAAATGGCGCCGCGTATTGCTGAACCAACCGAGGACGAAATAAAAACTCTACTCGAAAACAAAACCCCAAAAAATACAAAAAAAAAAAGGCAACAAAATATGGAATAAAAGTATTTGATGGTAAGAACGTATCCCCCCCCCAAATTATTATATCATTTTTCACAAATTGCTCCTGTCATTTCGCCGGTTTGCTTACATTCTAAGTGGAAATGATTTGGTCAGATGTTTTGCATTAAGTCTTTATTTATCGAATTTGCACAAAATAAAAATGCTCCATTTTTCAAAATCCAGTGAATGTGGATAGACTAAAACAGTTATTCCACTCAATCTCGTCGCACACGGCTTATAGCCAACTCGCTCCGCGTCTCATCAGCTGTCCACTCATGTGCGACTCAATTTCGTAGCGTAACTGTTAATTGTAGGTGTTGAATATTGCGACTATCAGCACACAGCTTTGTTCCATCAAAACGTAATATATTTTTATTGACTGTTCTTGGAGAAATTGAGCCTGTGTGCCAGAGTTTCCAGTGCTGGCAGCTGTCCAGGTGGAACTGGAAGGATCCCTGTGTCACTGTGAGCTCGAAAGCAGCTAAGCGTAAAGCGAAGACGACCTCGCCGATGAACGAACACATAGTTATGAGACAGCACAGCAAAGCACTTATTTTAGCAGGATTACGCAACAAATTTGGATTCCACCAAGTTTCATTCACAATCTGCTCGGCTTTCCTGCTCGTGTTTGGCTGAAGGCCTGGACAGAGAGAGAACGTTTCTAACAGGAAAGGAATTTTTCACACTCTGCCAGGAATGTGAGGATGAAGTGAAGATGGAAAACACCGTGAAGCTAAAGTAATGCTTAAACTGTGCTGTGGACTGGCCTGGGTTGTTTTTGTTTTTTTTTAACACAATACTGTCTGGTATTTTTTTTTTTTTGCCCCAAATGCACTTTTGCTACAAATACATTGTGTGAAACCTTGTCGTTAGCACTGCCATTTTGTCAGGCATTTGCAACCCCCCTTCCAAAGCCCTTATTAGGGAAATGGTTTAATTGGATTAAATAATTAGTGTTAGAAGCACATGATGTGTGAGGCTGCTGTCGTCTGGCTTTGCAGGCAATACAGCTGGCATGGTGCTTTATTAACTCCCCCACACACTCTCACAATTTACATTCTGCTTCTTTGACTGCAGCTCTTTGAATAAATTGCAATTTTTTTTTTTCCAGCTGCAGTCAAACTCATTACCGGGAACCTTTAACCTGGCGCCGTCCCATATGTTCGGCAACCGGCTAAATCCCAACTCCGCTATGGCCGCCCTCATCGCCCAGTCGGAGAATTCGCCAGCAGGTGAGGAGACACGCATGCACACACGCGCACACACACCATCCAGCTTCAGCTTCTGTTAAACTCCCGCTATCACAAAGGTCGTGTCTCGGATCTCTGGTCTGCGATCTTCTTGCTCCTCTGTTCTTGTGGAATGTGTGCGAAAGAGAACAAGAGAATGAAACTCCCCAGGACAAGAAAGCGCGTAGTAGGAGTGAGATGAGTCGAGAGTGCACATACCTGTTAAATGAAGCATGCTAGCGCTCAGACATTTCATTAATCTGGCCAGTGACTGTGGAAATGACACAGTGGGGATATCCCTCACCTCACCAATCCCACAATCCACAGGCCATGCTGAAAATGGGGACCAGCTGAGGGGGGAGAAGGTGGGGATGTGGCCTTTGAGAAATAATGGATCAGTCATGGCCTCGTTCTTAAGTGGGGGTGGGGTAGGGTAGGGGGGTCAGGAGGTCGTTTAGCTAAGAATAGGAGGGGGGGTTTAAAGAAAAGCACCACTCAGGTTCAGAAAGCCTGATCTGCTCGACTATAGAAATCAGTCACTGTGTTTCCACGTAGATAGATTTCCCGATCAGACTGATGTGTTTCCAAAAGCAGCATTGATTTTTTTTTTTTTTGAGAAGCTAAATGAAGCACATGACAATGAATAAAGAGTAGCCAGGTACGAACAAACAAAACAGTAAAAAAAAAATACAACCAATAAGTCTAGTCAGATGAAAAATGTCTTTCTTTTACCATCACTACACAGTTATGCAGTTCTTTTCATCTCGATGTAAAGAATATGGAAGTGAAAAGAGCCCAGAAAGCTGTTTCCATACCTCAGGGATCGTCCTGGTTCAGATTCACAAGCACCAGTCTTTTTAAAATAATCATCGTTTTTCTTATTTATTCAAACAATTTCTTGGACATTTAACCCCTTCAATGCCCTGGGACAAGTCATGTACGTCATGAGATCTTGTACCTTATAACGGAAGAACGTTTTAGGCACTGACTGTAATTCATATGTGCCACCATGAAGTAAAAGTAATGTGCCACATAAGGTACATAAAAGGAAGTGTTTAGCGTACATCATAAGGCACAGCGGTAGAAGATTTCATGACGTACGTGACTCATCCAAGAGCAATGAAGGGGTTAACTGCAGTATAAATTCAACTGATCCTCCCCAGTACAGGTTTCCAGAACATTATTTGAATACGTGCAAAAAAAAAAAAGGTTATTAGCATAAATACGCAGGTGGTTATAGAAAATTGTGCGCGCTGATTGGTCGAGAATTTCGGACTGTTTCTCGATAATCAGCTCAAGCGACTCGGCAGAATGGTGTCCAGTCGCTTTGTCACTGAGGAAGAATTACAAATTATGAAAGAAAATCCTGTTCCTAAAAGTACTAAAGATGGTACGAAATTTGGTCTAAAACTATTCAAAGGTAAAGTGGGATCATGATTTATTTTATCGATTTCAGAACAAAGTATTTTATGTGACTCGGCGTGGATAAGAGACATGAGTCTGTGTGCATTACGTTTGCATGCCGTTTTTGAAGATTGGAATAAGTGATTTTTTTTTTTTCCTCTTCAGTAATCACCTGTGTATTTTTACTGAAATAATTATACACCTCAGGCTCACTGAATATCGTGATTATTCGGTCGACTTCTTCGTCTCAGTTATTATTCACCGATCTTCACTTCACCTTCTGCGAATAATTGTTAATTAATGCTATAGAACGTTCTGTTCTTCAACTTTGCCCCAACAAATACATTACATCCACATTGACTGAATATCCATCCATCCATCCAGCCACCCATCCAGATGTTTCAGTTATTGACTTTTAGTCAGACAGGCTAATAACTACAATAAATAATATTTAACATTTCAATAAACTATTGAAATAATATTATAAATTATTTCAATAAATTATTGAAATATTATTTCAATAAACATTTCAATAATAAATTTAAAGAGAATTTTGATCATAGTGGCTTGTGCAGTGTCACTTTTAAAAATCGCAGTCTCTTTGGCACGGCTTCATGGATGCCAATTTGAGAACCAATGCATTAGAGAGACGAGCACATGAATTGAAAGTTAGTTAAATATTTAATTTAGAAACTAATATTTTAAAAAATGTTCCTTGCTGAATGATAAATTGCTTGGCATGGTGTTTCCACAAAAAAATTCACTAAAATAAATAAATTAAAATCTCAAGACATCCGAATTCTATTTATATGCAAATGTAAAACGCCCCTGACGCTATGCACCCTGTTCTCTGCTGACAAACAGTATTGCATTGAAATTGTTTGTATATTGGGACCTTATTAGCGCCGATATTAACTGTTGATAACACTCTCCTGTTGCATGTTCAAGGCTAATTCCCAGTTCGATGTTTGGCTCCCTAACATCCAGCAATCCACTGGCCTGTAGGTGCAAAACACACTGACGTCCCACAAAAGCCATAAACGCAGCAGCAGCAAATATCTCCATATGACTATCACAAGGGAAAAGAATGGCACTTTGAGTCTTAAGTTACTCTTGAGGAAAAAGTTGTAATGCCAATATACAGCGTAATGAAAATATCGTCATATGAATGCCCTTTATATGGGGGAACAAAAAGTATGAATAAAAGCGTCATCAGATACATTTATGCTTTTCTGTGGTTCTTCAAACTGACGCGAGCCACAGTGATGGTTTTTATACTCCGTCCACCTGTTTATAACGTTTCCACAGACATAATTTAAAATGGGTCATTTTAACCTGAACAGAACAACAGGGTTAATGCTAGTCGTGGCCTGACCCTGGCTTTCTGTCAACACAGACTGGTCAAGGGCTCTTTTCTAATTGTGTTGAAAGGCTCTGACACGCAGCAGTGAGTAACGCGTTGCGTTATGCAGCGCAGCACTGTTCCTGAAAAGAGGAAAGAGAACTCGTCCCGATTCACGCAGAGGCGGCTCGGCTTCAGCGCTGGAGGTGATGCTGGCCTGGAAAGTGTTAAAATTGAAAAAGGAAGATGAGAACAGGGGAGGGGGTTGGGGCTGTGATTGGCTGGCGTCGACTGGAGGGGGATGGGGAGATGCACGAGAGAACTGGGGGGAGGGGTCGTGTCTGACTTCGGCACATGTGTGATTCATTACTTTCACTGGTGAAAATGAAAAGCAGGGTCTGGCATGGGGCCTGCAGGGCAGCGGGGGAAGAAAAAAAAGAGAGAGAGAGAGAGAGCGCACAGGGGCGCGACGAAGAGGGGGAGAGTTGGAGAGAGAGAGAAAATGGGGGAGGGAGTAATGTAGGCGTCTTGGTGACACTCAGTGCACAGCCTGAACTGCCAGAGTCAACACTCGAGCTGAAGATGGATTTGCGTGAGGGAGTTGCGATGGCCGCCGGGATAGCGGAGGACCTTCTTCTTTTCCTCCTTCCGTTCCCTCCTTACCCAGGCTCCATCTTTTTATCGACTGCACTCTGTTTATCTTTCAGATCAGGAGCTGGGGGATGGGGCGCTCGGCTTCTCCAGGCGAGGAACCCCACCGAAGGCGAACCTTTCCCCACGGTAAGCCCTATTTACATTCCAAAGCTGGAGGGGGACTGCAAGCTCTCTCTCTCTCTCTCTCTCTCTCTCTCTCTCTCTCGCGCTCTCTCTCTCACGCACTCCTTCACTGCTCAGCTGTTTCCTCTATCAGCATCATGCTGCAGACTGCAGTAGATGACACAGGAGCATCTCTTCGTGCAGCAAACTATTTTGAAATGTTTTACGAACCACAGCCTTGGCAGTGAAGATTTATTCAGATGGATTTATACAGAAGGAAATAATTTAAGCAAGATGTTTTGACGTAAATGCAATCGAATAACACCCTCTCAGGTAGGTGAACTACATTAGTGGCTTCGTTTTAATTGGTTCTAGGTTTGACAGCTTAATGTGGGTTCATTGGAGTGATGTAATTAGATGTGCAGCCCTGCTTCATGTTATCATATACCTGTGTTCGTTATATTAATATCGGCCTTGTCACAGACTCCAGCACTGTGCTAATGCACAGTGACAAACACTATTTTTTTTAATCTTAATGTTTCCACGTATGATTCCTTAAAAGAAAAAAAAAATTGGAAAATGTCATGATCATTTTAACTGCGTTCATGGCTTCACATGATGATCTGCACATACATACTGCAGGGAATGTTGTTACAAAGCAATATCGTTGTAATATGCAGGTTCTCCCCCATGTTGCAATGTGGATATATATTTTATCAGGGAAAAAAGTCCATTAGGGTTCGAACAATATGACCGTGTAATGTTAACATCGCAGTAAGTCACAACCGCGTACACTTGCCTAAGCGTCGTCGGTACTTTTAGAACTGAGATGAAGTCCAAGTTTATTCACGCTAGCAAGCAGTTGATTGCATGCTCTAACACAAGTCTGTTTCAGCACGTTAACTTTTACCTTGTACCTGCTCAATAAACGTGATTATTCTGTCGTGCATTTTAACCGGCACATGCAAAAGTCTGCACCGATTCACGTTTCCTTAGGAAACGTGTGTAAAATCCATCGCATTTGTAAACTAGTCCAGTTTAAATGGCAGGAATACATTGGTAGCTGGTCAGGACCGGCGCTTGAACTGTGAATATATCACCATGTTGTTTCCGTGATCCGTGCCTTAGCAGGCTATTACGGCTCGTTGGCACTGCGCCAGCTCTTAGTGGAGATTTATGAGCATGCGGCGTCCGTCTGTTTTTTCTAATTACCCCAGAGATGCATTCACGTGCTCGGGGAAGCCCCTGATGGAGCGGCGCATTCATAACAACAGAGACGGCTGTCTGTCCAAACAAGAGTGCGCTGAGATTTACGGCATCAGAGATGCAGCCAAAACCTCGCTCTCGTGCACGCGCTTCCTCCCCCCCCTCTCGCTCGTGTTTTCATTAGAGCTGTGTGGTTTGGTTTGTCTCTTAAGGCCTGGTGCTAGACCTGCAGAGCAGTCCCTAGTCTTGTTGATCAGTAGTCAGTCTGATCAAATTGGACTCTTTGGAGTGATATTTTATCATCTAAATAAAACCCCTGTCCAAATTCGCATGCATTCTGGAGATCCTTTGATGGAAACCTAACTCTCTGCATGTTATTGTGGACATGATTTGTGTATTCAAGAGTACTCGTCTTCTGAGAGGTGTCTTCCCATGCTTTCAGCTCTCCGTTAAGCGGACTGCACATACGGTATGACCCGTCAGTGCCTGTGGTGCCAGGATTGGGCACCGACACGCTTCCACCGGCGGCCACCAGCATCGAACAGCTGCTGGAGAGACAGTGGAACGAAGGCCAGCAGTTTCTACTGCAGCAGGGATCACAGGCAGATGGTGAGCGCACGCACACACACACACACACACAGAGCATAATACCATCATAAGAATGAATATACTGTAAGATTGTCATACTATTATTTATGTCATACTAATAATTCAAGAGAAAATATTTTATGCTGTCATTTTGTTTTTCCCCAAAAGATTTGTAAATGAGTATATCGGAATAATATAGAAATAATAGTCTAAGATTTGAACCTCTAAGTGTCGCTCATAGTTTCTGCTCACTGAATAGTCTTAACTCTTGCACATAACATTGTAAGCAGATTACATCTGTGTTCTCAACTCCAAACCGCAGTGATTATGATACCATGAATGTTTCATATGATTACACGCCCCAACACTTTTTGTGTCAGAGAAATTAAAAGGAGATCTAAACCGAAAACATCCCCGAGCTTCTGATTACAGTGCAAAATTTAATTAATTTATTATTTTGAGAACAAAATGAATACATTAAACTTGTCTTAATTAACTTAAGAAAGAAAACGATGACATTATTATGACTGCATACATACACCATGCAGCATGTTTAACGCAAAAGATGGCTTTCTTGCAACCGTCTTTATTCATACGCTGTAGAGCAAACCCAAGAATATAACTCCTCACATTCACATCAGCACAATAACCTACAGTTTGTAAGCATTGAGAGTTAAAAGCCTTAAAGTCGCATTTAAATTGTTAATCACTCTTCAGAAGCACGTTATAGTGCAGTATAATACGGCGAGTAGAACGTTATTTGAAATTCAGCCGTGCAAAACGAGTGACTCCATTAAGTTCTGTTGGAAATAAATAAGTAATGTGACCCTTAGGATCAATAATTAATCTTGGGATTTTATATTTAATCAGGAATTTAATACCTACGTTAAACTTATGAAAACGTGTGATTTTTGCGTTTATTCAGCGTCGTCTTTTCTATAGGAGATGACACAAGGGTTATTCGGACACGTTTAAGAAACGTTTCTTTCGCTAGAATTGGAATGTGTGATGACAATATTGTAAGTTATTCCACGAAATCGAGTCACACGCGAGCTGATAGCCAGTGAGGCTCGTAGCGCCGAGTCAGCTATAAGCGATGTACGGCGAGATTGAGTGGAATAACTGTTTCATTCTCCCCACATTTCACTGGCTTTTGAGAAACGGAGCGTTTTTATTTTTTGCAAATTCGATAAATAAAAACTTTATACAAAACATCCGACGAAATAATTTCTGCTTAGAATGTAAACCAACCGATGAAATGACAGGAGCAATTTATGAAAAATGCTGTAATAATAATAATAATAATAATAATAATAATAATAATAATTCCTGAAAGATAAAAAAAAAAGATACATTCTTACCATGAAATACTTTTATTCTATATTTTGTTGCCTTTGTATTTTTTTTTTGTGTGTGTGGGGGGTGTTGTTTTCGAGTAGTTTTTATTTAATCCTCGGTTAGTTCGGCATCACGCGCCGCCACTTTGTTTTTCTCTACTCACAGTATATGAGCTGATTATCTTAGTAGTAAAGCAGCCAATCAGAGCGTGCGATTGCTCATATCCAGTGAATGTGGATGGAATAAGGGATGAGCTATTGGGGCTGGTCGACACGCATAGGAATTTGACCCGTGTCTTTTTCCTGTCCGCATGAACAGCGTTTTCCGCAATATATTCATCCATGCAAAAACACTCATGTGAGCACACCAGCCCAGTCATAAACTCATATTTCAAACGCCAAGGATAATGGAGAAAAGGAATCATTCTCCAAACCGAGGCACTGCTTTGGTTAAAATGTCTCTATTATATTGACATGTACTAGCTGGATTGTTAAACTGTCCACGTGTAGCCACTCGTGCCTTCTTTAGGGCATAGTGCAAATGAGCTGAGAAAGGGTGTGTGTGTGTGTGTGTGTATATAGTACATGTTCAATTAATTAACCAGACAAGGGCACTAGTGCTTATTATAAGTCAGATAGGAATGGCATGAGCCAGACTAAACCCCACCCCCATAAACCGTTCCATTAGCTAGACATTCAAACCAATTGATTTTGTGTATAAAGTAGGGCTGTCATAGTTAACGCGTAAATCGCGATGCGATTAATTTAAGAAATTAACGCGTTAATTTTTCTTGATCGCAGTTAATCGCGGCCCAGTTTGTCCTCTACTAGACTGGAGTGTGGGGCC
>JAPEKO010000011.1:16338065-16353961 GCA_027576075.1 Cathorops hypophthalmus
GTTATAGTCATGCTGTCTGTTGTTGCCCAAATGAGGATGGGTTCCCTTTTGAGTCTGGTTCCTCTCGAGGTTTCTTCGTGTCGTCTGAGGGAGTTTTTCCTTGCCACCATTGCCACAGGCTTGCTCATTGGGGATACAGTAGATTAGGGATTAAATTAGCTCATGTTTTAAGTCGTTCAAATTCTGTAAAGCTGCTTTGTGACAATGTTCATTGTTAAAAGCACTATACAAACAAACTTGACTTGACTTCTGTCCCCCAAGGTACAGTCTACACTAATCTACCCCTTGGGCTCAATATTGGACCTCAGGGTAACTTATGTGTTCCTTTTTAGGGCCCAAAATGTACATATGTTCCCAAGCTGTATACCAAGATTAGCTACAAATAAGCACCTTGGAGGGTACTGCCCCAGTGACAAACCATTGTACCCCTAAGGCACAATAATGTACTTTTATTTTCTCTCTGTGTGTGCGTGCGCTGGAATACCTAGATCAGAGTTTCATTACAATCTATTGGGTTAAACATGGTATTTCTAAAGAGCTGCTTCAATATCTGTATTAATTTTTTTAATGCTCTAACCAAGATCACAAGTTCCCAACCCTGGTCCTTCCTGGAGTACCCTCTGTCCTGCAAATGTTAGTGTTTTCTAGCTCTGTGTGTGTGTGTGTGTTAGAGCATTGAACCACTAACCAGAACATTGGAAACCTGTGACCTAACAGCTACTCAAGCGTCATGTCTGTCTGTCTGTCTCCTTTAGATTACCCAGAACTAAAGACCATTGATCAAGCTCTCCTGAAACACTGCCACATTGCAGTGACAACATTTATACTGGAAGGAGTAAAACAGAATTCAGACAGGTCAACGATATGGTAAACTAATAATGTTCTTTCTATGATTGTGGATTTTTCTGTATTTAATGGTCATGTGCACTAAAGTCGACATGTGTGCTTACAGTTCGTGCCTTGAAGACCTCCGATTTGACAGCGAGAGAGTGGATGTGTTTTACGGGCTCTATCAGGTGAGAACCTCCTCCAAAGTGTGTTGTACGCTGAGTGATTTTGTAAACAACCATGTTCATCATATAACTTTTCATTTTGTATTTAGAAAAGCAAAACGAACCTGGAAACACTGTTGTTGAGGTAGGTCATCTTGTTTCTTTTCCTTGGTGTGTGTGAGAGAGGGAGAGACAAAAATGTATAGCTGTCCACAAACAATTTAAATAAAGGCATTCTTGTGTATATTAAAAAAAACCTGTCTGTGTACACACTGAACATGTACTTTGGGCTCTGTAATAATTTTTTGTTAATATGCTGTACTCACTAATATACAGAATGTTCCTCATGCTTATTTTCTGTAGTCTCGTTGTAACCTGTTCTACACAATGTTCCAGACGCAGTTGCATCATGTTAATAGCTATATATAGGCTTATGCCACATGTTTCCAAAAGCATATGTAAACATATCAATAAAGCCAGTCATTAATTTGAATATGTGCTTCAATATTTTTTCCCCTCCTCTTCAGCATTGATCAATGCCCTCCTCACATAACAGATGTTTCTTGGCGCTTAGATTACTGCATAAAGGTAAGATTTGTCTCATTTTCAAACAGAAAAGGATGACTCACAACTTGGACTGAATGACACACTGAATGCCGAATACTCTATTGCTTTTGTTAGAACAGTCATGTGCATAAAGTCAATCAGCCATCATATCTGATTTCTTTCAACACTGAGGTACGTGTCTGTCGTATTCAAAACAAATGTTTACTTTTTTGGGGGGGGGCTTTAATCCAAAGCAGAATCCAATGTAAACGAAGATCTGCAGTTAAGGATTAAGAATGGTGCTCTGGGATTTGAACTTGCAACTTTCTGGTCACAAGTGCCGAACTAGGCATGAAATTAACTGCTTGGTCTGTTTTATTGTCTTTACTTGACTTGTTGTTTTTCAGAATGGTGAGAATAGTAGTGGCCCTTCAGAACTAAACTTCAGCTGCACATTGGAGCAACTTCAGGTAGTGTGGTGTGGGGTGCTTTTATTTATTTTTATAATTTATTTTAAAGTTATACCATCATTACATATTTGAAGCATATGCATTCATTAGTAACAATTTAACACTTAGAATTTCACAGGCTATTATCCAATGAGTTCACTAGTAATGCATTGAAAAAACAAAGTGACACTATACAGAACCCTTCACAATTATTGGCACCCCTTATAAAGATTAGTAAAAAGGGTTATAAAAAAAATCCACCTTTTGGTGAAGTTGCTTCATTTCACACTGGAAAAAAAGAGAAAAATCTAACTTTTTAATTGAAATAAATTTATTCAGAGAAAAACAAATCCCTCTTCAAGAAATAATTATTCAGAACAAAAACATGTGCCACTTTTTTTTGGCACCCCTAGAAATGATAGTGAACACAATGTAACTGAAGTATGCTTCACATTTAAATTGAACCTTTTTTTTTTTGTTTTGTTTTATTTTTTATAAAGTTGATTGGAGTGCATAGGAACTTTTCAAGCTGTAATCCATGACTTCCTGATTAACTGGGGAACAAATATGAGGTGACACAGAGGCCAAATTCCCTTAGTCATCCATCAGTATGGGAAAGATAAGCAAGAACACACAAACCAAATGAGGAAGAAGGGTGTTGACCTTCATAAGTCAGGGAATGGTTATTTAAAAAAAAAAAGGCTACTCATTTGAAAATGTCTATTTCTACTGTTAAGGCAATTTAAAAAAAAAATGGACGCCAACTGGAACTGTTATAAACTTGCCTGGAAGAGGACCCAAGTTTACTTTGCCCCCACATACAGTGAGGCAGAGGGTAAGAGAGGCAAAAAACAAAAGATCCCCAATTATCACTGTTGGTGAATTGCAAGCAAAAGTAAAATATTGGGGTTTCCAAGTCTCCAAAACCACCATCAGATTCCACCTCCATGTCAACAGATTATTTGGAAGGGTTGCCAGAGAAAAGCCTTTTCTGTCAGTTAAGCATAAACATGAGCACCTGAAACTTGCAAAACACTTCTACAACTTTGACTGGAATCGTGTTCTGTGGTCTGATGTAACAAAAATGGAGCTTTTTGGCAATAAACACTCAAGGTGGGTTTGGTGTAAAAAAAAGAAGGATGACTATAATGAAAAGAACCTGGTCCCAACTGTAAAATATGGTGGAAGTTCTGTAATGTTTTGGGGCTGCTTTTCCTCCAAAGACCCTGGAAACCTTGTTAGGATACATGGCATCATGGACTCTATGAAATACCAGGACATTTTAAATCAAAATCTGGCTGCTTCTGCCAGGAAACTAAAACTGGGTCATCACTGGATCTTCCAGCAGGACAGTGATCTGAAGCATACTGTATGTCCAAATCAGCACAAACATGATTAGCTGAGCACAGAACCAAGCTTCTGCCCTGGCCATCTCAGTGCCCTGGCCATCTCAGTCCCCTGACCTGAACCCCAGTGAAAACCTGTGGGGTGAGCTGAAGAAGAGACAGCACAAGAGAGGGCCGAGAACTCTGGATGATCTGGAGAGATTGTGTAAAGAGGAATGGTCTCCGATGGCCTGCTCTGTATCTCCAAGGAGAAACTCTGTGCTGTTGTACAAAGTATTAAATGCAGGGGTGCCAATAATGGTGGCATGTTTCTTGTTAAATAATTTCTTTATGAGGGATTTGTTTTTCAATTAGAAGTTTGGATTTTTTTTTCCAATGTGAGATAAAACGACTTCACTAAAAGGTGGATTTTTTTTTCTGACTTTTTTTTTTTACTGATCTCTACAAAGGGTGCCAATAATCATGGAGGGCTTTATATGTAAGAGACCTCTCTAATAGCAGCCATTTAAATAAATAAATATTAGATTTGAGTGTTTATATCTTGCTACAGTTTTTCTTTACCTATGTTTTAAACGAAAACATGTCAGGCATTTTCACAAATGTCAGTGTTTCAGTATAATGCATGCAGCTGTAATCCAGCCATACGGTTATAAAGATGATGCTGGCATTAATCTCTCATGTTCAGTAAGGACTTTATCCTGGTCATGACATTGGCATAAATTAAATAGTCATGATACAGTTTCAACACTGTATACATTGTAAATTTGCAGGAAAGGAAAAAGTTGTTGGCGGGGAAGGAAGAGGCATTTTATTTTTTATTCAATTCTACTTAATGTTTTTATTTATCATGACCTTCAGTTTTATGCTGTTTCTTATTGCTCCAGCCTTTTCAACCTTGTTTAGGGAGCTATAATGGAAAATTTGAAAGAGCTCCTTTTTGTTGATTTGCTTTCTTCACACAGGAGGTTTTCTTCTTTGCTTAATACTTTTATATTTAAAAAATAATAATAAAGCTTCAGTATTAAACTGAGCTTTAAGTAACTGTCAATTTGCTTTCCTGCATATGAGGTCAATAAAAATACCAACGCATGTATTATCAAAAGCAAGCATTTTAATTCTTCAACGGTTTACCGACGTGTTGTGGTCGGTGACGCAAAAAGGTACAAATTAGTGCGTGCGCCATCTCGAACCTTGTACACTTTTTCTTGTCACGTGCTTCCTGAATTGGCGTGTTTCTCTGTTAGGGGGGAAAAAAAGCCATTTGATCGTATTATGCAACTTTTAGTACGAAAGTAAATAATATCTGCTGGATGTAGAAGGAAACCATAAATCAGTTTTAGTCTCATATTGTACGTGTCAACAAAGTATTTAGCCAAATCATATTAATTACGCAAATTAGTCGATTAGATTATCTGGAACATATGAACCACATTCGGCTGTTTTGGGAATATCGCCATGTTTCAGCCATTCATACCGAGATGACTGTTAGGGTAAGGGTTATAATCTAAATGAATTAATAAAATAGCTGACCCGTCATTAGTGGGGGAATTTTTTTTATCCTGTGTCCATCTGTGCACGAGTCACTGTGCTGGAGTTTTTCTTTCCCAGTTAAGTGCATCATAGCCTGCGATAATCATACTGGAAACAACCATTAACTGCTGGGGTTTTTCCCCCCCTCCCTCTCCTGGGGAGATTGTGTGTGTGTGTGTGTGTGTGTGTGTGTGTGTGTGTGTGTGAGGAAATGAATGTCTTGTACCCAGCTAGCTTATTAACACTAATTCTTTCTGAATCATTTTAGGATTTACTGGGGAAGATGAAGGATGCAGCAAAGAGTGTGGAGAGAGCAACCCAGCTCTGACACGTTACCAGTTTAGATCATTGATCTGGATTGGTATATGCGCCATCTTCAGCTTCATACCGTGTCCAATCCATATGGGATGTCTTTTGTACGTTTCCATGTTCACAATAAAATAAGTCAAAGCCTTGTCGTGTGTTTGTTGTTGCCATATGTGTTCTGACGTTAATTGCATATCTATCGCAGTCTAGCATTTGTTTGTGCAGCTGTTAATTGAAGCATTTTAAAACCTGGCACCAGGCTACAGTAGTATTAGGCTTATAATAGTTACTTGAGCAGACTTTACATCAGGTTCAGACTTTTGATCAGGTCACCAGCAAAGAAAACAAGAAGTGCTCACAATTCTGGACGTCCTTTTTTTTTTTGAGTAGTGTTGAGTGCATGGGACCCTGATACACACTTCATTCTGTTGCATGAACAAGACCGCCTATACATCTTAGACAGGCATATGGATGAGTAGAAGAAAAAGGCAGCTTGATACCCGTGTGGTCCTTTTTCAGTGAATTTAGATGATCTAATAATCCATATCTACAAGACTAAAGGATAAGTCTATAGGTAGCTTGTAAACGAGCTGGACGTGTACTGAAGTGTTATAATGTGTGCACAGACCGTTATCACACTGAACTCTGCACTCCTAATTCTGACACTATTAATGCAAGCTATAGTTATTAATATCTAGTCACCATGCCCGAGTTCTGCTTCTGGTTTCAGTCCATGTATAACCTACTGCAACAACTCTACACACACAGATGTGCACGCTGTAGTGCTCATTTCCTGCTTAATTAAATGTGGACTCTTGATCTGTACGGAACTCTATTTTACCACCAAAAACACAGGATACCAGCCTGAAACGTGCAAAAAAAAAAGCCATGTCGAAATCTCTATTCGTGAACAAATCCAAAGACAACAATATTAATTAATAATTTCCTGATATGGGAATTGACCTGCTGCTGATGGTTTGTCGCTTCGGCGGTTGTTTTTTTCCCCCTTGAAAACGATACTACAAATGTGTAAAATGTTTGCGTTTTTTTAAATCGACTCCGACCTCCTTGCATGCACATGTACATCATGCATGCAATGCAATGTGAATTTTAAATGTTTGAGAGCTGATAAGGTGTAGTACGCGAAACCATTTGTACAATAATGCATGATGCAGATGTTGAAAAGCGAGACGTGTGAGAACCGCCTAGCGTTTTTTCTTTTTCTTCCTCCCCTCTCGAAGTATTGCTGAAAGAATACCGAATTTCAGTTCTTATTTATCCGCTGCGAGAACGCATCGACCCGTAGAGCTAATTCCCAGGCCGCCCTTAAGCAACGGAGTCACGTGACTGAGCGGGGCGGTCGAACCGCAAGCCATTTTGGGGGACGGTGTCAGTTTCCAGCGAGCCATCAGCACAGAGCTGTACAAAGACACGATTCGGGGGATCTTAAACCGACAGAAAGGGCGTTTTCCCGACAGTCGTATGAACCTGTGCGGATTGGAATCTAAGCAAGCGTCATTATTTACATCAGAAAGACGGAAGGGACGCTTTTCCTGTTACTAAAATGCGCCGTAGCAACGACTCTGATTGCAATTGACAGCGTCTGCAGCTCTTTTTCAAAATGGCCGCTTGGCTCGCGCTCGCTTTCTGCTGATCGACTCGCAACTTTTCATTGTCTAAACTCCCATCCTGAGGGTTCAGCTCGCTCTCTGACAGGTACGTGTTCTCGAGGATCATTTCTTACCGATGTGTTTTTCCCACAGCGGGTGTTTTGCGTGGCTGTGCGCGGTTCTGCGGGCTGGAAACGGAGCCGCGGTTTGCTGGATGCAGCCGCTGACAGACAGAAAAGGGCTCGAGCTCAGTCGCACAACCAACTCTGTGTCCACGCACGCGCTTCGGTTTTTAGTTCTTCTCCAACACATGCGTGTATATTTCCGGGGTTATTTGTTTATGTCGTGTTGAGCGGTGTGTGCCGCGCTGCTTTAGCATGTTCCCGGTGCTTTCTGCTTTAATTTAGTGCTCGTGTTTGTCACGAAATGAAGCCGCGGGCTCGTGCTCGCAAGCGTGTCCAGCTAAATGCTGGCGCGAGCCCGTGATCTAAATGAGATTTGTCTCGCTCTGTGCTCGTGCAATTCTCTCATTTTATAGATATGAGATCTCGAACAGGTGGAGAACTTGATGAGATGAGGCTGGGCTGGGAAATGTCCTGCTTTGTCCGTCTTTTCAACTTAAATTCATCTGGTCGGGTAATTGTCGGAGAAGCTGCCTGCGGGTCATAAAAAACTTGTCGTTTTATAAAGACGTGGCGGGATTAAATTGAGAGAGATCCATATATATCCATGATCCTACAACAACACGCTGTCGCTTAGGATACATATTAAAATAAAAATATATTTTTTTAATAGTTTTGATTTTGCATCCAGGTATACTTGTCTACCTGTTAAACAAGTTGAGCCCTGCTTACTTGGAAGTCGTTTCTGAATACTCTTATGCACGCACATAATGCTTTTGATCTTGGCCCATGCATGCATGTATATACCTACACTACACTACATTTTGGGTTAAAGTGTGTGTGTGCGAGAGAGAGATTTTCATGCACACCTGGTTCTTTGGTTTATAAGTAATTATTTTTGCCCGCGTCCCTTGATAGATTTATTCAGCCTTTTTATTTTAAAATACCATGAACACTTTTAAAGGGGGGGAAAAAAACAAATCACCTACCAATCCAATATATTAAAAGCGCGTGCAGTTTTTCTGGGGTCACATTTAAGGCTGTGTGTGTGTGTGTGTGTCATGCAGGATGCACTATAACGACATCCACAAATCCACGCGTCTTGTTTGTGAAAAGGGCATGTGATGAATAGTCATCTCTGTATTACTCGCTTCCTCAGCCATCACAAATGCAGGTTTTGGCCTGTGTAGCCTAATAAGAGAGAATAATGCAAGCCTCTTATTAGGCTACACAGGCAGGGTATGGCTGCACTTGCTGTGTCAGTCACATGGGTCCGGGATGCACGACGTGTATCTTTTAATTTAATCCTTTATTGACGTGTTGCTTTTTGCTCAAGATCCATACACACACACATGACGTGTAAAGGCCTACATTTCGAGTGCAAGCAGTAATCAGTAAGCTGAGATTTGTATTCATCATGACCGATATACTACGTGAAAACTGGTGTGTGTGTGTGTGTGTGTGTGTGTGTGTTTCAGTGCTGGTTTGCTTTGGCACGTCAGGACAAACCATTTAAAAAGGGCCCCCAAGGGGAAAAACACACACCCTGCGAAATGTAAACGGCTGTAATGCATAATCGAACTAGTGTCATGCAGTATTGCTTTAAGACCGTTGTCATAGCTACACCTCTTTGCCTGACTTCATTTTTGGTTTTGCGCGCCTGTCTTATGTTCTGCGACGCAAACTTGCATGAATGAATAAAGCCAGAGACCCTCGACACATGAGAAAATGTCTGTCATTAGCCATAAAACATTCAGTGGGTGTGGAAGCTCTGACCGCAAAGAGAGAGGAGGGGGAAACGGAGCCAAACCATTAAAAAAAAAAAAAGGTACAAGTTTTCCTGATGAGTTGCATATGATGGTCCTCCGTTCTGAGTATCCTAGGCCTGTTTGACCCTCCTGGACCCGGAACAGCTTCCCTGGTTGATGAAAATAAATGAGAGCTGGAGCTACAAGTGCTAGTTTTCTTTGGTCTGTCTGGGTTATGCATTTTCAGCAGCGATTAACCCGGCTGTGCATGTATTGGGTGTCATATTTCCGCAGGGCCTCCTGCTAAATGCTTACATAGGCTCTTTAGAGCATGCAGTGTGGTGATGATGGTGGAGCAGGCGAAAGCCACAACACTGCTGCACGCGCAGCTCGAGCACCAGTCTGTTATCAGTTCGATTATCACTGAAGACCTGGCGATGCACCTGTGTGGCCATTAAAGCTGGAGGCAGAACCAGTGTTGTCCAAGCACAGGCCTGTTGTATGGATATGAATATCTATCTACCAGGAATGGTTCCCAGAATCAGATGACGTCATGCCGTGACCCCGGACCCGCTGCTCACCTCTCAGGTGTGAAATCCGGCTGATGCTCTTATGGTTTACTGTGGGTTGTGGAAAGCAGATCATTCACTCTGGACTGAAATGCGGTTGTAGTCACAGAGATGAGGTCGCATTGCAACAAAAGAAAGTGTCCGGGTTTGAAAGGCTGATATCCTTTGGACTCGACTCTCATGTCTGGTATTGGGTGCAAATTTGGGCATTCCCTTAATTTATCCACCAGGCTGCTCTAAACCACGCCCAGAGTGACATAATAACGTCTTCAGGTTGTTTCTGCAGCTTGTGCGGTGTCTCCTCTCAAGTGGATTTTTTTTCTCCCCCCTATTTAACCACAAACTGAAACAGTTGCTCAGGGTGGTCTACATGAATGATGATGGCTGTGCTCAGAAGGAGGTACGACTAAGCAGAGAAATGCACTTACTGCAATACTTGAATTTAAATACCAGCCAGCTTTAATTCTTGCAGTCGTTTCTTGAAATGTCGTCTCCTGCATCTTCTCTTTAAGGTTTGGGCACAAATCAGAGTAGTATTAATCTAATCAGTTTACATTCATGCAACTTTCCATTTTCAAAGCTGTTTCTTGTGAGGAAGGAAGAGATGCAAAAAAAAAAAAAAGGTATAAAGCATCCGTGAGCCTGGTATGAGGGGACGTGTGAATAGGATCCATGTAAATAGAGGGGGAGGGGAACAAACAGTGCATTCTGTGTATATTTTACCTTTTTTTTTTTTTTAAATAGTCGCACGTGCATGCTGTCGGGTTGAGTTGGATAGCGCGTGCGCATACGCTTTAATCCGCTCTGCTTAATTTGGTGCCACGTGGACGAGAGCGGAGTTGCTATAGAAACAAGAAGCGTCTCCGTGCGCGCGTGATGCACGCCGCTTCAGAAATGGTTTTTATTTTAAAGGAAGGGGGAAAAGACCCGAAGCGGTGCGCGTGCAATTTGACATGTCGGAGATTGCTCGCGCTTCAATATCGGATGCATTAAGCGCATGCGTGCGTTTGGCTTTAAAGAGAGAGAGAGAAGCCTGAGATTTCAGTATTTTATTCTATTAACTAGAGATGAAAGGGTCTGTAGAATCGGATTGATGCTTAAAACTTGCATTGCTGAATTGCCCAGGTAGAAAAACCAAAGTGATCTGGTGGATATTGTTGTGAACGGTCTGTTGTTGTTGTTATTATTATTATTATTATTATTATTATTATTATTATTATTGCAACAGTGTATGAATGGGGTGTGTTTTTTCTGAGGTGGTGAATAATTTTCCTGTGCAACATAACCAAAGTCCTCCTCTTGGGAACATGATGCATTTTTTTTTTTTTCTGTTGGCTGGAGTTCAGCCTTCCTTCTCTGCCAAGCCACAATGGTTACACACATGTTCATTTCTCTTCAGGACCTTAACCTTCCATGACGATGCATCGCACAACAAGAATCAAGATCACAGAGCTAAATCCACATTTAATGTGTGTATTATGCGGTGGATATTTCATCGATGCAACCACAATCATAGAATGCTTGCATTCGTGTAAGTACCAAGTTTATTTTGATCACTCGGGCTTTAATTGATCTGTCAGCTGCATGCTTTTTTTTTTTTTTTCCCCCTAACTTTACCGTATTGTCTCTTCTGATCTAGTTTGTAAAATGTGCATTGTCCGCTACCTGGCGACCAGCAAATACTGTCCCATATGTGATGTCCAGGTCCACAAAACGAAGCCTCTTCTCAATATTAGGTAATAAAAAAATTTCTGTGTTCGATGTCGTAGAAGTGAAATGCATTAATAAATATCCAGTTACTGAGGCATGATATTGTTACTACCTTTCTTGCAATAGACACAGCCTTTATTTAATTTGCTACATTCATGAATGTGATGATGATGATGATGATGATGATGATGACGACTTTCTTGCATGATAAGTTGTGTGTGCTTATGGAAAGAACAAATTCCTCTAAGACTGTGCCTTTTACTGTCGCAGGTCTGATAAAACTCTGCAGGACATTGTGTACAAGTTGGTCCCAGGTCTTTTCAAAAGTAAGTCATCCGGTCGTAATTAAATGCACAAAGAAATGTCAGAAGTGTCAATGAGTCTCTAAATGGAGCAGTGCTGGTCTTCTGTTTTATGAATTATGCTTCTTTGCAGATGAAATGAAACGAAGAAGAGATTTCTATGCTGAGCACCCATCAGTAGATGGTAAGTGTTTTAACCCTCTTTTAATAATTAAAAATTAGTCATGTGACTGTGATTAAAATATCTAGTGACAAATATATTTTATTAAAAAAAATTCTTAGAGCCATGATTCAACGTATTGAGTACTGTTCTTTTATTATTAAAATTTGTCTCTTAAGCTGCAAATGGTTCGAATGAGGATCGTGGTGAAGTTGCTGATGAGGATAAGAGAATCATCACAGATGATGAGATTATCAGTCTGTCAATTGAGTTCTTTGACCCCAAGTATGTACTTTGAAACTGTAAAAATAAATTCTAAACTTCTTTCAAAGACATGTAGAGCTACTGCGGATAAATTATTTACCTGTTTAAAATTTTCAGGGCCAAACAGCAAGGTAGTGAGGGGGAGAAACAGACTAAGGATGAGGTAAAATTGCTAAATGATTAATCTAAATTAATTTGCCTTGGTAATGTTGCTTGTTTTCCAAATTAACATTTCTAATATTTGTCTGTTTTGGTAGCGTTTTTACTTGTCATGTCTTTTCAAAGGTAAACAACAAGAGGTACTTGCAGTGTCCTGCTGCCATGACTGTAATGCATTTGAGGAAATTTCTGAGAAGTAAGATGGACATACCATGTACCTTCCAGGTAATATGATTTTTCCCCTTTTTATTTTTATGTATTTAGTATTATGTGTAGTTCAGAATGAAATATTTCTCTCATCAGTTTTATTTGTAGTAATTTGGGAATGAATTCTGACTTAACATGTAAATGCATTACCTTTTCCCATAGATTGAAGTGATGTATGAAGATGAGCCTCTAAAGGACTACTATACATTAATGGACATTGCCTACATTTACACGTGGAGAAGGGTAAGCAAGTGTTAAATTTTCTGCTAAATTAATTTTGCTATATAATTAGCATTTCTTATTTTTTTTCCAAATGATTTTTTATTTATTTTATCTTTTTTAATGATAACACTTGACTTTTATTTACTTCTGATGGATCAAGTGTCAATGTTCAGAACTCGCTCTCTCTTGTACTTATCAGAATGGGCCGCTACCCTTGAAATATCGAGTACGGCCCAATTGTAAAAAGATGAAGATAACTCACACGCAGGACGGCTTAAGTAGTGCCAACCGCTCAGAAAGTGACTCTGCGAGTGATCAGGCCAACAGCCCAGCTGGAGCCCCGTCTACATCCTCACCACTACCGAGTCCAAGCACACCCGTCCAGTCCACTCATCCTCATTTTCCCCATATTTCCAACCCGGTCAACGGCTCCTCTATGGGAAGCCCCAATCGGCAGTTTACGTTTGGCAACAAAATGCGAAAACCATCTCTGAATGGATCCTCAACCTCTTCAGGGTGATGGGGTTAAACCTGCCTAAGCCAACTCCAGATTACCCAGCTATTTTCCATGCCAATGTCATATCATTGTAGCCATTTTATTGTCATATTCCTATTACACATGTAACTTTTAACATAGTGGAAGTGGCACATTTCATCCAGTTGCTGGAGAAAATTTCGGAATGACAGCCTCGTTGTGGCTCTAAGCTGTGGGATTTGCAGAACATCCAAAACAGTTCGCATAATAGACTGAACCTACTTTTCTATATGTATTTTTTACTTTTTTTTTTTTCTCTTTCAAAACAAATCCAGAGGTGTTGCTTGTATTTTAAGTGTGTACTTTCTTTTAAACACTTTAAGGCTTTAGTTTGCCATTCTTGGCTAGTTAGGCCTACTAAACATTCCTGCTATATTCAGCTGGCATTGACATTGTATCAAAGATGATTATATATTCAATTCAGTTTAAACGGATTAGAGAAATTTAAGTTGTAGTCATTGTGCATATATAATTTTTACAGCAATGTAAAGTCTAAAGCACCATGGGACTATCCCCCTCAACATCAAGGTTATAACCTAGGCCTGTGTAGATAGGTTCACTTCAGTGTTCATTTGTCATTGTTTGATTGTATGAATAACTATTGTATTGTGACTGTTGCACAGTATAAAAAAATAAACATTTTACACTTTCGTTGCCTCTACTTGATTTTTACTCTGTTTATTTCTGGTGTTTTTAAAAATTAATAGATAAAATGAAGGAAGATTTTGAAAGGGTCAAAAATGTAGACACCCCTACTCATTCATAGGTTTTTGACTGTTTTCTACATTGTAGAACAATACTGAAGGCATCAAAGCTATCAAATAACATGTATAGAATTGTTTTAAACAAAACAACGTGTTAAAATGTTCCATATTTTAGTTTCTTCAAAGTATCCAGTGTTTTACCTTGGTGACTCTTTGCATATTGTTGTCTTAGACAGCTTCATGAGGGAGTCACCTGGAATACTTTTCAGTTAATAGGTGTGTCTCACCCAAAGTTAATTAGTGCAATTTCTTGCCGCCTTAATGCATCTGAGATCAAATAGTTAATAATACAGTAAACAGCCCTATTCCACAACTGTAGTAATCCATGTTCTATCAGTAATTGCTCAGTAAAGAGAAACAACATCCATGATTACTTTCAGACATGAAGTGTCTTAATAATAAGTGAATTGAGGTGCCTTTTTTTTTTTTGGCTGGTACTGTGTGTGTGTGTGTGTGTGTGTGTGTGTGTGTGTGTGTGTGTGTGTGTGTAATTAAATTAGATATGCTATTACAATAAATAGGTAGGCTGCAGAGAGAGAGGAATATCTATCTCTCTAGTAATTAAATATATTCAGACCACAAATGATGTGTCGGGCTCAGGGCTGTGTGAAGTGGTGTGTGTGTGTGGTGTTTTTGTTGCGGTGCCCAGCTGACAGTGTGAGGGAAAGAGCTGTGTGTGATGTGCGCATGAAGAGAAGCTGTAGAAATAAACCGGGTTAGGACGATTAGGAATTTCTTACAGTTAAGGACATAAATTGCTGTCGGTGATCACTGGGGATTATTATCCCCCCGGTATATAATACGGGGGGTGATGAAGCTATCTCTGTCTGTAAACATTTTAATTTCCGGAGCATCACTCAAACACTATTAGTTTTTTTTTTTTTAACGAAACCTGATAGTTATGTTAAGTGCTTAGAAGAGTTGTGCCTTATGGGATTTCTGTAATTTTTATTTTTCCGTATTTCCATGGCAACCAATTAAAGTTTGGAAAATTTGGAGTAGGGTTTCATGTGGGGTGGGGTAAGGTGTGTGTGTGTGTGTGTGTGTGTGTGTGTGTGTGTTTGGGGTGTCATAATCTCTTGATGACTCTTAGGGACTCTGTACACAATTCAAATTACAGATCAGATTCTATGTACAACTGAACGCATGCAGACTTGAACTGTAATGCGCAGCTCTCAGGCAAAATATGTCAACCTGTAACTTTTAAAGCAATTGAAATCCATTCATTTTAATAAAGTGAAAGATTCACAAAGATATAGAGTATGTACATAAAAGATTAGGATTAAGCACCCTGAGTAACAGCTGCTATAATATTATAGGCTAGTGTTATAGGCCAATATTCTGGTTAAGAATGAATGAATGAATGAATGGTGGTTACTAAGGCCATAATTTCGCCTCCTGTTTCTATTAAGGCCTATAACACCATTAATGATCTGAATACAAATAAATTATACTTCATACAGGTCTAGAGTAGCCAGACAGCAGGTGAATATTGGTATCAAGCTTTATTTCTTTCTATCAGGAACTTATTTAGAATAGAATAGAATGCCTTTATTGTCACTATACCCATGTACAATGAGATTAAAAGCAACTTCAATAACAGTGCAAAGTGTGTAGAGAAAAGGGGAAGAGAGAGAAAAAAGATGAGGGTGTAAGGGGGGTGAGGTGCATAGTCCTGCGGCGGATGTGTTGTGTTTCACATTATGGAGTGAGGTATTGCACATTATAAAGGATTTCACAGTGAGAGTCATATTATAAGGTATTGCACATTATAAATGATCGAACGAAGAGAGTCACATTAGAAATAAAGTATTTCGATTGGTATAAACTCAGTGAGTTCTCCTGATGGATTTGTCCTGTTTTAGGTTTGAGTTGCCGTTTTTTTTTTTTTCTTCCCTACCAGCAAAAATATTTCCCCTCCATTTAAAATATACACAGCTGGTCGTGGGCTGCGTCCGGCTGAAGCAAAAACAGCTCAGAAACAGCACCTCGTTGTTTTACCTTCTATCACAGAGCGCTGTGTGTAACATTATCTGTTTATTAAAAAAAAAAGTTAAGGTTTTCCGCAGAAGCGCAGTGCCAGGCAAGGATGAGGAAATAGAGTCTGCAAATAAAATCGTCACGTGATGACCATGTGACCTGGTGGCTGACAGCAGGCTGGGCGGTGACGTCACAAATTATTTATAGGACCGTCATTCAGTCCTGCCATATGACAGTTCCTCTGAAAATGAGTATAATTAGCCGAGATGCAAGTACAAGAGTAAAAAGTCCCATCTCATCATCTCTAGCCGCTTTATCCTGTTCTACAGGGTCGCAGGCAAGCTGGAGCCTATCCCAGCTGACTCCGGGCGAAAG
>JAPEKO010000011.1:20862424-20873721 GCA_027576075.1 Cathorops hypophthalmus
TAACCCATATAACTGTGCTGTGAAAGTTTGAAAGAAATCAAATAAGAATTGCAAGTTGTAGAGCATTTACAAGCAAGCGGCGGACGCAGCGGCGGTGGACGTGCAACCGACGCAAATCCATAGTATCCCCCTACGTCGTACGGGGGATACAATTATGGGAAATGTAGTTGCAGAGCTTGTGCGATACCTACACAGAGTTGGTTCTTGCTCTGAACTGAATAAAATAGTACAAGAGTTAGAGTCACTGAATAGAGTCAAATACCACCAAAAAGAGTAAAATATTAATACTGAATTGAAGAGAATTGACTCTGGAAAAACAGCTCTATCAAAAGAGTAACTTTTACTCTTTTCAGAGAGGGACCAAATGTTATCTGGCATAGAGTAAAGTTTTCTTCAATTTGAGTAAATTTTACTCAGGCAAATTTCCTGTGTAATCTTTGTGTGCTTCTTGAGGAAACAAAATGTGCACTGGTGCTTGTTTGCTCTCTTCTTCATCTTTTTCCGGCACTCTAATGATTTTGGCATGCTCTAATGTTGTTGTCAATTTCAACAAACCTAAGCAGTATTTTCAATCATATGGCTTTTTTGTATTCAGCACAAGTTCAGCTACAATAACGTCTATGTACTATGTACGTCATGATTGTACTTCTAAAAAAAAACAGATAAATGAAAATGTTGTAAAAAGCAGTTTTAGAACTGTGTTGGAATGTGTGGAAAAAGACATTACTTTACCCATTGTGATGAACTATTTTGATCATTTGACCTGATGGCATTAAGAGCTGGCAGTGGAAGGGGTATTCACTCTTCTCATTGAATGGAATGGAATTTTTTACTCTTCTCACTGAATACCCCTCCAACTGCCAACCTTTTATCCCAAAATAATATTACATAAATGTTTTGATGGCCAGTTAATTTTCCAGATTAATGGAGCAGATTTAAGTTTTTGTGCTTGATACATTCTTAACAATGGGTAAGGTAATGCTTTTTCACACATTCCAACACAGTTCTAAAACTGCTTTTTACAACATCTTCGTTTATCTGTTATTTTTCAAAGTACAATAATGAAATACATACTACATAGATATTATTGTAGCTGAACTTGTGCTGAATACAAAAAAAGTCATATGACTGAAAATACTGCTTAGATTTGCTGAAATTAACAACAAAATCATAGCATGCCAAAATCATTAGAGTGCCAGAAAATAGCCTCAGACCCCAGAGGGTTAAACCCCAGTCAACTTGTAGAGGATGGGTGAGGCAAGGACTAACTGCTGCCTCCATACTATGCTTTTTTGCCCCAAAATTGGATACTGACTCACACCAGCAGATATCTGTGAACATCCCCATGTACATACCTCACCTTCAACAACTGTGCATTTCTCAGTGCCCTACATTGAATCAGGCTTTGATGAACTGTAGTCTTATTACAACCCGAGTCCACCAAGGCCTGATGTTTACCTTGAATACTCACTGCCACTCAGTACACTCCTGCTCGATCGGGGAAGCCCGAGGCATATCAGGAATGTAAACCAGAATCCCTACCTCTTAAAGAGGGTGCTGATCCCTGAAATGCTCTGCTTTCCCAGTACACTTGCAGACCTGCCCAGGCTTTTGCCCAGTCCTGGTGAGTATGGATGGTTCCACCTGTGGAGAGAGAGGGAGTTAGTGTCTGCATTGACATGGAGGCACAAGGGGGTGAGGGAAAACACAGTTTCAGGGAGTGGGCTTAGGGGGAATTGGCCCTGTTTCCAAAGTGAAGGAATAGGGGAGGGGTGAGAAGACACAGGAGCAGAAAGACAGAGCAAGAGAAGGGACAGGTGCACACGATACCAGAAATGCTGCAAAATAGATGATCTTCCACCAACCAGCACAACTACCTCCTCCAGCCACATGGTGGCACTAGACCCAGGCTGCTGCTCCTGCTGGCAGCTGATCAACAAACTGCTTCATTACTACTCTGTCGATGATGACACTTCTGTCAGCAGCCATTGGCAGCAGGCATCTTGGAGCTGTTGGGAGAAAGCAAATAGGTGGCCAATTACACTGGCAAAAGCACCAGTGATGTTGCTCTGGGGTCTGACCCACTGCAATATGGCTTGCTTCAGGTCTGGATGCTCTAGCAGGTTGGAAGCTGGAAGCTGGGTTTGTGTATCAGGCAATAAACAGACTGTCCACTATGGGGTTGGCCCTGAGCACGCTTTGGCAACACATTCAAACAGCTCCACAAAAGTGTTGGGGTCGTCATCCTGCAGACCCATTTTGACCAATTTGATGTGGGCTGGGGCCACAGCATCCATGGGAGTGGCTGCTGGATTACCCTCTGGCTGGACCAGGCCCCGGATCATCTGCCAGTCCTCTGCCTGGGCCTGGAGCAGAGCCCAGAAGCACTGCTCCTGTTCTTCATTCAGGGAGACAAGAGCCTGCTGTTGGATTTGGTGGATGCTGGCGAGGGTCTGGGGGATCTCAGTGACTGGTGCAGACTCCATGATGCCATTTTCTCCTCAGTTCCCAGTTTACAGCACCAGTGTAACACTTTTGAGGCTCGTAGGAAAGAGGAAATGGGAGACAGGCTTGATAACTCAAGGTGCAGTTTATTTTTAATTTATAGTGCACTTTTCAGTGACTTTATTTATCTCTGATGTTTACACACACATGCGCACGCACACAGTGCTGGGTAGCTATTACTCAGTACCCAGTAATCAAATACAGGTGAAACTCATCATGTCTTACCTGCTAGTTCTACCTTACTCCTTGCTGCCCACAGCTGACACTTGATCATGCCCCCTGCTGCTGCTTGAAATATATGAAAGTATTAGATAAATTTGATGAAAACAGTACTTTTGTTCTGTGTACTGGCTGCTTAATTTAGGGAAAACAGATAAAAAGGAAAATAAATAAATAGGTTATTTCTTATAGTGTCAGATACTTATCAGCAAATGGGCTTTTTGTTTTTTAATATTTGTGCCATAAATTCTAATATGCTGAAAAAAGGCTGGATTGTTTGATTGATGGGTGAAATCCATGTTATCAAATTCAGATATTTTTAACACATTGAATGTCAGTCATTCAGTGGGCATAGTTTACTTGTCAATACACTGTCTATAAAAGAAATAAAGAAAAAAAGCAATCAGGAATGTTATGCCTGCAAAGACTGTTCATCTCTCTCTCTCTCTCTCTCTCTCTCTCTCTCTCAGACACACACACACCAAAACAAATTAAGTTCACATGATAAATTCTAATGTGTATTTGGGGCTTGGCAACATCAGAACATCATGCTGAGTAAAATATTTTTCATATTACAACTAAATACATATGAGTATTTATAAAACAAAAACAATTTATTGAAAAACAGGAAAATTATAGACACAGTCATTGTCAGGATGCAGTCAGGATGCAGGCACTTGCAGTTGCAAATGCAGGGGAGAGCCGGTGCATTGCAAACTGTAAACAAAGCCAAATCGGGAAACTGGAGACATAGTCAGGGACAAGCAAGGGTCAGTCGCTCGGCGAACAGAATATCAGAGGTCAGGTGAGAGAACGAAGTCAGAAATAAACGTAAATACAGCTCAATAATGGGAAGTCAGGCAGATAGTCAAACAGCTTGCTAAAGTCAGGCATGGGGACACAGAGCGATACTTTGCAAAGCCAGAGTGTGAGAGCTGAGCTTATATAGGGAAGGTGATTGCTAGCGAATTAGAGACAGGTGTTGAGGTTAGAATTCTGGTGACGAGGGGTGCTGTGGCACTTTGGGAAGTGTAGTCTGGCGCAGCCATGTTTGGAGGCTGCTCTGAACTCAGGTTTTCAGCACTGTTACTGACAAACACTGCCACCCCACCCCCAAGGAGCTCCCTCTGGAAGTAAATTCTTTTCTTGGGCAACCTCTCTTCCTTGGTACTGATTTGTCTGGGTACTCCCTATGAAACTTTTGAGTGAGGAGGGGGTCTAAAATGTCCTTGGAGCTAACCCAGCTGTGCTCTTCTGGGCCGTACCCCTCCCAGTCAACCAGGTATTTGAGTTGTCCTTGTCTGTGACAGGATTTGAGGATCTTATTGACTTGGTAAATGGGGTTGCCTTCTAGATCTAGGGAGGGAGGCTCTTGGGTGGGTGTGTCTGTAGCTAGGGGACCTTGGATGGCAGGTTTTAAGCATGATACATGGAACATGGGAGCTTTCTTACAGTGAGGTGGGAGCTCGAGCTTGTAGTAGACCCTGTTGACCTTGCAAACTACCTTGTACAGGCTGATATATTGGACTTGAAGCTTCTTGAAGATGTTGAGTTCCCTCAAGTCGTTTGTGGATATCCACACTCGGTCCCCTGGGGCATACTCTGGGGTCTCCCCTCTGTGCTTGTCAGAATATTGTTTGTACTTTGAATTGATGTGCTCCAGTCTCTGAGGGACCTCCTCCCATACCTATGAGCTCCTCTTGAACCAAGAGTCTACTGCCAGGATCTGACTGGGTGCATCATCCCAAGGGAAAAGTGGTGGTTGATAGCCTAGAACACACTGGAAAGGGGTTAACTGAGTAGTAGAGTGTTTTATCAAGTTCTGTGCATATTCAGCCCAGGGAAAGAATATTTCTGGTTCCTCATGCAGAAGATTCGGTAGAAGCAACCCACCTCTTGGTTTGTGTGCTCCACCTGGCCATTGGATTGAGGGTGATATCCTGAAGTGAGACTTACTGATACTCCTAGCCTGTCTATGAATTTGGACCACAGTCTGGAGATGAACTGGGGACCCCGGTCACTAACAATGTCTTCAGGAATACCATAATAGTGGAAAATGTTATTGAACAACAGTTCTGTGGTTTCAAATGCTGTGGGTAGGCCAGGTAATGGGATGAGCTTGAGTGCCTTGGAGAACTGGTCTGTGATCACCAGGATGACTGTATTGCCTTGAGATTAAGGTAGGTCAGTGAGAAAGTCAATGGCGATGTGTGACCAGGGTTGTTGGAGTACTGGGAGAGGACAGAGTTTACCAGCAGGTGGTGCTTCGGGTACCTTGGCTTGGGCACAGGCAGAGCATGAGGAGACAAAGTGGTTGATATCAGAGACCATGTTCTCCCACCAATGCTTGCTTTTCAGAAGCTGGTAAGTGTGACGGCTCTGTGGGATGCTGGGATGCTCTGTGGCTGGAGAGGAGTGAGCCCATGTGATGAGTTTGCTTCTGAGTCTTGGGTTAGCCAATTGAGATTGCCTGATTTCTTTGTTGATGTTCCAAGTGATAACTTGTACAATACAGGCTGGTGGAAGAATGGGAGTGGGTTTGGACATATGAGTTATGGATTCTGGAGAGGGCATCAGTCTTAATATTTCTGGAGCCAGGCCGGTAGGATAATGTGAACTGGAATCGGTTGAAGAATAGGGCCCATCTGGCTTGGTAGGGATTCAGATGCTAGCTGTCTTTAGGTACTCCAGGTTTTTGTGATCAGTGAGGATGTTGAATGGGTGTGCAATGCCTTCCAACCAGTGCCTCCATTCCTCTAGTGCCAGTTTAATGGCCAGGAGCTCTTGGTTCCCAGTGTCATAATTTCGTTCGGTTGGGTTGAGCTTCTTTGAGTAGAAGACAACAGGATGTAGCTTGGGTTTTTCCCCAAGACACTGAGAGAGAACCCCTCCTACTGCATCTACCTCCATGATGAACAGCTTTGTAGGGTCTGGATGTTGCAAGATAGGGGCCATAGTGAAGGCAGACTTAAGCCGGTTTAATGCATCTTCACCTGCTGGGTTCCACTGAAGGCGGTGTGGTCCATTTTTCAGAAGGGTCGTGAGAGGAGTGGCGATTGTGCTGAACCCACAAATGAAGCATCAATAAAAGTTTGCAAACCCCAAGAAATGTTGTAGTTCCTTCACTGGCGTGGGAGTGGGCCATGACGTGACTGCAGAGACTTTCCCCTGATCTATGCTCACACCCTCTGAGCTGATGATGTATCCAAGAAACGAGATCTGGTTGATGTGGAACTCACATTTTTCGGCTTTGATATACAGATGATTATTGAGCAAATGGGAGGGCACTGACCTGATATGTTCCTGATGGGTGTCCTCATCTGGGGAGTAGATCAAGATGTCATTGATGTAAGCGATTACAAACCTCCCCAGCATGTCCATGAGCATGTGGTTAATTAGGCACTAGAAGACACTTGGTGCGCAAGAAAGACCATAATGCATGACCAAATATTCAAAGTGACCAGCAGTGGTGCTAAACGCTGTCTTCCATTCGTTCGTTCTCAAATCTGGACCAGGTTATATGTGCTATAGTGGTCTAGTTTGGAGAAAATCTTGGCTGTTCTTAATGGTTCCAAAGCTGAAGGCACCAACAGAAGCAGATAGGGGTATTTGACAGTGTTCTGATTGAAGCTTTGATAATCAATATATGGGCGGAGACCTCCCCCTTTCTTCTCAATCAAGAAGATGCTGGCTGAAGCTGGAGATGTTGACGGTCTAATATACTCTTGTTTCAATGCCTCTTGAACATACTCCAACATAGCAGCTTGTTCAGTTATGGACAGGGGGTAGATATGGTTGTGAGGAGGAGTTGTACCTGGGAGGAGGTCTATGGCACAGTCATAGGGACAATGAAGAGGCAGGCCACTGGCTTTACACTTGCTGAACACTCCTTTGAGATCTAGGTAGCATGAAGGAACATTATCTAGTGAATCAAGTTGAAGAGAGCACGAGCTGGGAGAGTTTCAGGCAGTTCTGGAAACAAGATGGAGACCATTGGAGAATTTCTTTTTGTTGCCAAGATATTAAAGAATTGTGAAGCTGAAGCCACAGAAATCACAAAATAAGGTCATGATGGACAGTATGGGTGACAAACAGGGAAATGACCTCAGAGTGGATTGCCCCCACCTGAATTTCAAGGAGTGATGTGCATGCAGTAACAAGCCCATCACCGATGGAACCCCTGTCACTGGCTTTTAATTTGAGTGGTCTTTGGAGTTCGTCAATGGACAAGTGGAATTTCTGGGCAATCGAGCTGCTGATGAAATTTCCTTCTGCCCCTGAGCCTATGAACGCAGAGGGAATACGGGTTGAGTCTGGCAGTTTTAACACAACAGGTACCTTAAATGAGTGAGACTTGTGAATAGCTTCGGAACTCACCAGGCTAGGAAGACTGGTTACTTGACAGGTCTGATTCTCCCATAGTGGGCAAACTGGGCACTTAGCAATCTGATGACCGGACTCAGCACAGTAGAAACAGAGGCCCTCACTGCATTTCCTGTCTCTCTCAGACCATTGTAAGTGAGCGTGAGAGACCTCCATGGGAGTTGGGGAGGCCAAAGTAGGAGAGGGTGCTGGAGGTGGCTGTAATGAGGGTCTGTTCTTGATGAGGTGATCCAGATGAATAGCCATGTCAATCAGGGAATCAAGGGAGAGATATTCATCACAGCAGGCCATTTCACTGAGCACTTCAGGGTGTAGACCTTGACGAAATGTGGCTTTTAGCACTGGCTTGTTCCAACCACTTCCAGCGGCCAGTGTGTGAAAGTCCAGCACATATTCAGCAACTCTCCTATCTCCCTGTTTGATGGTCAACAAGCTCTCGCCGACTTCAACTCCTTCAGGCTGATGATCAAACACTCACTTAAAAAGCTCTATGAACTGGTCATAGGAGGTGGTATATTCACCCCTAAGCTTCCATACAGTGCTAGCCCACTGTAAAGCCTTGCCTGAAAGGAGATTGATGAGTTAAGCAATCTTCTGTGGCTCCTGTGAGAGCGGAAAAATACAGGGAGCTTTGGAGCAGGAATCCCTTGCAGTTACAGTAGATGCTTCAGCTGAATACTTTTCAAGTAATGGAACCATCTGAGAAGCACCAGCAAAAGATGAGGGGCGTGTGAGGATGGCCTGCGACATGATAGCAATGAGTTGCGACATCCTGGTGTTGAGATCACTGATCATCTGCTGGTGTTCTTAACAGACACCTATGAGCATTAATTGCAATTTGCTTGGCTTCTTCTGCTGCATGCATTGATGATGAAGTATCCTGTCAGGGTGCAGGCACTTATGAATGCAAACGCAGGGGAGAGCGGGTGTGTCACAAACTGCAAACAAAGCCAAATCGGGGAAACTGGAGACATAGTCATGGACGGGCATGGGTCAATCGATCAGCGAACAGAATATCAGAAATCAGGGGAGAGAACAAAGTCAGAAATAAATGTAAATAGAATTCAGTAACAGAAAGTCAGGCAGATAGTTAAACAGCTTGGTAAAGTCAGGCACGGGGACACAGAACGATACTTTGCAGAGTCAGACTGTGAGAGCTGAGTTTATATAGGGAAGATGATTGCCAGTGAATTAAAGACAGGTGTTAAGGTTAGAATTCTGATGACGAGGGGCACTATGGCACTTGGGAAGTGTAGTCCGGAGCGCTCATGTGTGGAGGCTGCTCCGAACTCAGGTTTTCAGCGCTGATACTGACAATCATCACATGGCATGATGACATAATAATAATAATAATAATAATAATAATAATAATAATAATAATACCTTTCTCACAACTAAAGTTGCTATACCATTAAAAGAAAAAACTAAAACATAAAAAAAAACTATGTTGGTACATCCTGCACAGCCTCAGTACCACCAGGCACCACTGCTCATAAGGCCATGCCATGGATCCACAAAGCTGCACAAAACACGCACAAATACATCACTGAACAAAGAGCTGAGTAGCCCCAAGAACACTCAGAATGATGATACCAAACACTCTGCCATCAGTGAAAGCAACAAGGAACACCGAAAGTGATCAGATACTGAACTCAGTCCTGGGGAAATCCTCTGCTGTAGCTTGGGTCTGGAGCACTTCTACAACTGGCAACCAGTGGACAAACGACCAAAAACATCAAAACAATAAAAAAAGAAAAAGCATGCACAGTGTACTCTCAATCAGAAATGGAAAAATACATCATGTACAAGATACAACATAATTTTTGTACTTTACATTTCCGTTTGGTATAAGATATAATATATATTCATTTATTTACCAGTAAATTCTTCAGTCAAGAGTTCTGCATGAAATTTTCCTTGAACTCACTGAAATAAATTTGAAGTGCGTGCTGTAATACTCAGTAATAAGATTAAAGAAGTCTCATTGGGTATTATTGGGGTATTATTGGGAATATGCAGTATGCTACGCTGGAAACATGGGCTTTCCATTCCTGAAAGTTCAGTGCTTCGGGCTGTGCTCAAGCACTCTTGGGGCCACTTACAGCAGGTAACCAGCTTTACAGAACAGTGCTATAAATTCTGCAGAAAAACCTGGCATGTGTTTTACCTCTCTCTCTCTCTCTCTCTCTCTCTCTCTCTCTCTCTCTCTCTCTCTCTCTCAAAGCAATGTGTAAATGAGGTTAACGTTAATGGTAAGGGACTGTGTATGTGGACTGTAAAGCCTTTTGCTCTGTTTAATGGCCAGAGCAGATGTGCTGTGTGCAATGTGTAAGTCTATGAGGATATGAAATATCAATGGATATGATGAAATAATATCAATGCCGCAATTAAATATGTGATTCATTGTCAATGTTTTAATAACACTGACAAATTTGCCTGACATATAGTAGACTGGAATTAAAATCTATATTTGAGCAGTTTCTATCCATCCACTCTCTATACCACTTATCTTACTGAGAGTCGCAGGTGAGTTAGAGCCAATCCCAGCTTACTTCAGGCAAGGGACAGGGTACATGCTGGACAGGTCACCAGTCTGTCGCAAGGAGAGATCGCGCAGAGATGCAAACAAAGATTTACACTCACATTCACACCTATGGGCAATTTAGAGTAGCCACCTGACCTAATCTGCCTGCCTTTGGACTGTGGGAGGAAACCAGAACATCTGGAGGAAGCCTAGAAAATTGGGTATTGGGAAAGGCAGATTTTTATCATTCTAATTTAAACACTGGTCAGGCTGTAAGACAAATCTAGGCTTACACTAGCTGCTTAACTGAACAAGTACAATTGCACTTTAATAAAGCACTTATTTACTGTAGAATCCTATTAGAATCTGAGAATGGACAATATTTTAGCATATGAGTTTATTATTTGAATGTATTATTTTAATATGTTTTTTTAATACAAATATTTATGGTATTTACAGGATTAATGCTTATTTTTTCCCTTAATTAATTGCTAATAGATGTTAAGCTCATAAACATAACAAAACCCCTCTGTGTTTAAAAAAACAAACAAAAAAAAAACATTTGACTGGCAGTGTATTTTACAAATACAAATCTTCCTGAATGGATTAGTGTGTGTGCGTGTGTGTGTGTGTGTGTGTGTGCACGCACTCACACTCTTGGCTCATATATTATTTGTAATGTTCTTTGTTATTCTATTAAACAGCTCTCTCTCTCTTTCTCTCTCTCTCTCACACACACACACACACACACACACACCGTACCCCTCCCAACTGTTCACTCATGATTAAATATCAACGCAGTGTACTTGACATTTTATTAGTCCAACAAGACGGATGAAATGGCAAAGATAAAGTAGGCTAGGCATGCTCCCTCCCAACCAAAGCCTGCCACCCCTTGTTCTTTTTTTCCTTCCCCAATTTACAGGAAGTATGGGAAATGGATTTGAGGGGGTAAAGAGGGTGTTTTTTTTTCCTTTTAGTTTACTTCTCACTCTTTCTCATGTTCTCTTCTGATGAGTCCCTACTCTTCTTTTTCTCTTTGAGTCTCAACAATTGAGTTGTTTTAATTGGTTTATAAACCACAACACACCCACGGGGTAGCTGACTTGTGTAATCTCTAGTCTCTCTCTCTTTCTCTCTCTATTTGACTGGATTACATCATGTCCAGACTGTAATGCTGTGTAATCTCTCGTGTGCCAATGATGTCAGGACAGAGGACAGGCACCCAAAGAGGAGGGAAAAATAACTTACTTTGTCTGTTCTGACCATTCTACTGAAGGACAGCTCATGTGTCCCTGTCCTTTTCTATCTGAGGCATGCCTCAGGTTCATACACTTCTACCAACAAAGGTTGAACTTGCCTCCACCTTGGCTTGACCTCAAGAAGCAGCTACAGTATCATACTAACTCATTTTGACCTGAAATTAGAGTTATAGATACACCTATAAGCTAGTATTGAGAACTAAGGAAAAATATTTCAAAATACTTGAAAACATCAAGTCAAAACACATCTGATGATATTTACTAGTGCATATCAAAAAATTAGAATATCATGAAACAGTTCATTTTTTCGTAATTTAATTAAATTTATATTATCTCATCTCATCTCATCTCATTATCTGTAGCCGCTTTATCCTGTTCTACAGGGTCGCAGGCAAGCTGGAGCC
>JAPEKO010000011.1:20891869-20902735 GCA_027576075.1 Cathorops hypophthalmus
ACACTGATTTCCCATGTTATTTTCCAGAAAACTGGCAAAGACCAGACAAAACAAGGAATCAATAAATATCATCAGAGTAGACTTGACCTCATTCTTGGCATTACAGTACAATAAGGCAGGCCTACTGGGTTTGAATTAAATGATAGCTAACATTAAGCTAGCTGATACATCTCTTAACACTGACTAACCAGCTAACTGCACTAATGTTTCCATTGGGACAAAAAAAAACCCTGTCCTGTGGGGAAATTATGACTTACTTTCCGCTTCTTTGTAAAGAATGTCCTTTTGTCCATTGTATCTGGGGAGGGAGCAAATATTGCAAACCATTCATCATTAACCAAGAATACCCCATTAGGCTAAGCTTATTTCATTGTTTAGTTGAACATCAATTTAACGTGGCCTAGGGTTAATTTTGAAGGCATTATAACAAAAGAATAAGGTTTCAACAAAAGCTATGAGGTGGCAATGGGGCTGATGTCACCTCCTCCACTCTCAAGCAGCTGAGATTGTGATTCACTTGTGCGTGGTGAGTTGTTGTAGGGAACGCCTGGAAAACCCGGAGTGGATTTTCAGTGGTATGTGTATTCTCTTATCGATCAAGTGGAATGGATTCCTTCACGAAGCAATAGAAACGTCGCTGGGTGAACTAATATTTTATGTTAAATGTGGGGGGATCCAAATGAAGAATTATGAAATGTGAGGGGGACACGTCCCCTTCACATTCAATGGTGGCGATGCCCATGGTTAAGAGGAGAAAACCTCTATAATAATCCAGTAGAAGGCAACAGGAAACCAGTAATGTTCCCTTGAGGCTTTTGATGGCTGAAGCCATCAGAGCGGCCACGTCACTGTAGTGATATGCCAAAATGGATGGATAAAATGGTGTTTTTGGATACGTCTTCCCATGAAATCTACCTCCTTTCAAATGATGTAAAAAGCATAAAACAGGGCTAAAAACACTTAACGCAGTTGACGAAGCCCTTGCACTTGTCCATGAATCAATATCCAGCCATTTTGAACAAACATATTTATGAAAGAGGACACAGCCATCACCATCGCATGGATCTACAGTCAGACACCTGCTGCTGCTAAAATGTATTAACTGCTAAAGCTCAGTGGAAAAGCAGTCGGAAGTTGTTTATCACAGTAGTGGGTTTATGTGAGGCTGTGTCGAAGATGAACAGCATTTCTCTGACATTTTCCCTCTAGCTGCTTTCTACGGAGGCTTCCCACATGCACGCTTCTCCAATTAGTATATCAATTGTGCTGAGGGTTTATATGCAGGGCTGCAGAGAAAGGCAGCGAACACACCCTACTCTACACTGTGATTCATCCAGCAAAAGCAGCAGTCAGCAAGAAGAGTGCCAAAACTTCTCCACAAATAGACATAATGCAGTTTAGTCTTCAGTTCAATCCCGCTAAGGCAGAACGGAACATGTGACTCAACGTACTATGGAACCTTAATTGTGGCTTAAGAAAGCAAACGATCGCCAAAAATGTCGTTAAAGGTGTGGAAAAAGACAAGTTCTGCATTTCATAGAATTTATCGAATTATTTGAGTTATCAAAATTATGCCTTTGACTGAAGGACCTCTTCGAATCGGAGTAACCTTGCCTCCTGTGATTGTTTTATAACTCGTCAAGTTAATACATGCAGATCGACAATCCACAATCAGAGTTGATGACTCAAGTTCAAAAGTTACGTCAATATTTACGCAGGGGAAAAAAAAAAAAAAAACCTCATATTTCAGAAACGGGTTACACGGTTGATTTTCTGCGCTCTGCATTCTACAATATAAGAAGTAACTTAGAGGTTGAGTAGCGGCATCCAAGACTTTATTATTATTATTATTATTATTATTATTAACTCAATAGCCTTTAAACATAAACCCGTGCACTTAAATTGGAGGGGAAAAAAAAAAAAACACGGGATAGAAAATACAGCCTGTCTCATGCACCAACAGTTATTTATTTGTAGACACAATTCACCGTGGCAACAAAATGCTAAATTGAGATCATGGAATAAAAATATGTGGATGGAATATCGGCAATTTATCACACTTTTAACTCCTTGTTTTAAGTTGTGGAGTAGGAATAAGAATCCTTTATTCGTCACATGCACACTTCAAGCACAGTGAAATTCATCCACTGTATTTAACCCATCTGAAGCAGTGAACACACGCGCACACACACCCAGAGCAGTGGGCAGCCACACCAGAACGCCCGGGGAGCAATCAGGGGTTAGGTACCTTGCTCAAGGGCACTTCAGCCCAAGGCCACCCCACGTTAACCTAACTGCATGTCTTTGGACTGTGGGGTAAACTGGAGCACCCGGAGGAAACCCATGCAGACACGGGGAGAACATGCAAACTCCACACACAAAGGCCCCCGCCAGCCACTGGGTTCGAACCCAGAACTTTCTTGCTTTGAACCCAGAACCTTCTTGCTGTGAGGCGACAGTGCTAACCACTATGCCACCATGCCACCTGATACTTGTGGCAAAATGGTAAGGGGTAACGGAAATTAAATGGACACTGGTGCCAAGTGCAGTGTTATGTCTAAATGCATGTTGCATGCAGTTGACCATACAATCCCTATGAATCCAGATGAAAGACTCAATCTTCTGGCCTATGGGGGTAAGACAATGAACACAGAGAGCACAGCAATATTACACTGTGTGTGGTGGCAATTTAAATTTCATGTGGTCATTATTTATCTATCCATTTTCTTCTGCTTATGTGAGGTCGGGTCGTGATGGCAGCAGCCTAAGCAGGGTATTCTAGGTGTCCCTCTCCCCAGCAATGCTTTCCAGTTCCTCCTGGGGGATCCCAAGGCGCTCCCAGGCCAGAAGAGATATATAATCCCTCCAGTGTGTTCTGGGTCTACTCCAAGGTTGTCTCCCAGTTGGATGTGCCCAGAAAGCCTCCAAAAGAAGATGACCAAGAGGCATCCTAATCAGATGCCTGAACCACCTCAGGTGACTCCTTTCGACATGAAAGAGCAGCAGCTCTACTCTGAAATCCCTCCGGATATCTGAGCTCCTCACCCTATCTCTAAGGGTGTGCCTAGTCACCCTACGGAGAAAGCTCATTTCAGCCACTTGCATCCATGATCTCATCCTTTCGGTCACTACCCAAAGCTCATGACCATAGGTGAGGGCTGGAATGTAAATTGACTGGTAAATCAAAAGCTTTGTCTTCTGGCTCAGCTACCTCTTAACCACAACAGTCCAGTACAATGCCCACATTACTGCTGATGCCACCCCAATCTGCCTGTCCATCTCACACTCCATTTTACCATCACTCGTGAACAAGAGCCTGAGATACTTGAACTCCTTCACTTGGGGCAGCAACTCACTCCCAACCCGGAGGGAGCACTCCACTGTTTTCCAGCAGAGAACCATGGCCTCAGATTTGGAGGTGCTGACTCTCATCCCAGCCACTTCACTCTTGGCTGCAAACCGTCCCAGTGTGTGCTGAAGGTCACACTCTGAAGAAGCCAACAGAACCACATCATCTGCAAAGAGCAGAGATGTGATTCTGAGGTTCTCAAACTAGACACCCTCCTCACCTCAGCTGCACCTTGAGATCCCATCCATTAATATCACAAACAGGATCAGCGACAAGGGGCAGCCTTGGTGGAGTCCAACACCCACCAAAAATGTGTTTGACTTTATGCTGAGAATATGGACACAGCTCATACTTTGGTTGTACAAGGACCAGATGGCTCATAACAACAACCCTGATACCCCATACTCCCACAGTGCCCCCCACAAGAGCCCTTGGGGGACACAGTTGCAAGCCTTTTCCAAATCTACAAAACACATTTAGACTGGCTGGTCATACTCCCATGACCCCTCACCCCAACCCTGCCAGGGTAAAGAGCTGATCCACCATTCCACGGCCAGGATGGAATCCGCATTGCTCCTCCTGAATCTAAGGTTTGACAATTGGTTGAGTCTTTCTTTCCAGTACCTTGGAATAAACTTTCCCAGGGAGGCTGAGCAGTGTGATACCCCTATAATTGGAGCGCACTCTCTAGTCCCCCTTTTTAAAAAGAGGAACCACCACCTCTGTCTCCCACTCCGTAGGCACTGTACCCGACCTCCATGCAACACTGAAAAGGCATGTCAGCCAAGACAGCCCAACAATGTCCAGAACCTTCAGCATCTCAGGGTGAATATCATCCACCCCTGGTGCCTTGCCACCAAGGAGCTTCTTGACTACCTCAGTGACCTCTGCCAGAGATATGGGTGAAGCTTCCCCGAGTTCTTAGACTCTGCCTCCTCCATGGAGGATGTGTAGGACGGGTTCAGGAGTTCTTCAAAGTGCTCCTTCCACTGCCCGACAATATCCCAAGTTCGGGTCAGCAGTTCTCCTCCCTGGCTGCTCACAGCCTGAGGCAAGCCCTGCTTCCCTTTCCTGAGTCGCTGAATGGTTTGCCAGAACTTCCTTGAGGCCAACCATAAGTCCTTCTCCATGGTCTCCCCGGACTGCTCCCACACCTGGGTTTTTGCTTCAGCAACTGCTGAAGCTGCAGTCCTGGGGACCCCTGGGCCAACCAAGCCTGAAAGGCCTCTGTCTTCAGCTTGACGGCATCCTTCATGGCCAGTGTCCACCAGCAGGTTCTTAGGTTACCGCCACGACAGGCACCAATGACCTTTTGGCCACAGCTCCTACCAGCTGCCTCTACAATGGAGGCTTTGAACATGGTCCATTCGGATTACATGTCCCCAACCTCTCCCATCCAGCAGCTTCCCTGTCATCTGATCCAACTCACCATCAGGTGGTGATCAGTGGACAGCTCTGCTCTTTTCACCCGAGTGTCCGAGACATATGGCCACAGATCTGATGATACGACCACAAAGTCAATCATTGATCTTTGGCCTAAGGTATTCTAGTACCACGTACACTTATGAACCACCTTATGCTTGAACATGGTGTTTGTTATGGCCAATCCATGACGAGCACAGAAGTCCAACAACAAAATACTGCTTGCGTATAGATCAGGCAGGCTGTTCAATCACCCCCCTCCAGTTTTCTCCATCATTGCCCATGTGAGCATTGAAGTCCCCCAGGAGAACTATGGAGTCCCCAAGCAGCACCCCTTCCAGGACACCACCCAGTGACTCCAAGAAGGCTGAATACTCTGCACTGCTGTTTGGTGCATAAAGACAAATAACAGTCACAGTTTTCCTCTCAGCAACTAGCAGTCGCATAGAGGTGACCCTCTCATTCTCTGGAGAGAACTCAGACACAGCGGCACTCAGCCAGGGGCTCGTGGGTATCACCACACCCACCCGACACTTGTCACCCTGGGCAACTCCACAAAAGGAGAGAGTCCAACCCCTCTCCAGGAGTTTGGTTCCAGAACCAGTGCTATGCGTGGAGGCAAGCCCAACTATATCTAGTTGGTACCACTCCACCTCCTGCACCAGCTCCAGTTCCTTCCCACCAGAGAGGTGACATTCCATGTCCCAAAAACTTATCTGTGCTGCTGAGGATCAGCATGCCTAGACTCCCACCTTTGCCTGCCACCCAGCTCACAATGCACCCAACCCTGTTGCCTGTCCTTGCCAGGTGGTGAGCCCACATGGCTCCATGTAATTTTTTTTGGGCTGTGCCCAGCCGGGCCCCATGAGCCAAGACCCAGCCACCAGATGCTTGCCAGCGAGCTCCCCTCCCAGGTCTGACTCCAGGAGGAGGCCCTGCTTTCTCGCTCCTGGGCGAGATGCTGCAGCTCCTACTTTGCCATTTCATCAGGGTCTATGAATCACTCTTAGTCTGGCCTTTCCCCTGGAGCCAATTTGCCTTAGGAGTCCTTACTAGGGGCTAATGCCCCTGACAACACAGCTCCCAGGATTACCAGAACACACAAACCCCTCGACCATGTTAAGGTGGCGCTTCTTCAGAGGAGTGTGGTCAATAGGAATGTGAAAACATTGCTAGGACTACATATACCTCAGACCTGACATCCACACACTACTGCAAGAAGCACCAATGTTATGGGAGTAGAAGGACCTTTTTGATGGCTACACTATAGACAATTTGCCAGTTGTATACCAAATGAGGTTGCTGCCCCAACAGTATGTGCTCCCCACAAGAAGAGAATTAAATGATAGAAAAGGTTAAGGCAAAGCTTGATCAAATCCACAAAATGGGTGTTTGCCATGGTTGCAGCCAAGAAAAAAGATGGAACTGTATGAATTTCCATCAACCCAGTGCACCTCAACAAGGCCCTTCTCAGACCACGTCACCCAGTGAAATCTATCAAACAAATCATTGCAGACATGCCTGGTGTGAAGTTTTCTGGATGCCAAATGTGGCTTTTGGCAGATCACCCTTAATGATGCTTCCTCAAAGCTTACAACTTTCATGTTCACCAGAATGCCATTGCATCTGCACAGGCAGCAAGGTTTTTCAAAATGTTATGGAGCAACTGTTCATTAGAAAATCATGAGCAATTGTAGTAGACAATATTTTAAACCGGGGACATACACGGCAAGAACATGATGATCATCTGAGACAGGTATTGAACAGAACTTGAGCCATCAACTTGAAACTCAACCACAATAAAATGCAAATTCAGAGTCATCTGCGTCCACTATGTTGGCCACCTGCTAACAGCTAATGGTGTTAAGCCAGGCTCTGAAAAAACAAAAGCCATTTGTGACATGACAAAACCACAGGACAAACATGCCCTGCAGCAATTCTTAGGCATGACAAACTGTCAAAGTTTATCCCTCAGTACAGTGATATTATTGGACCACAGTGACAACTGATACACCAAGATGTGGAGTGGACTTGGCATGAGCCCACGATGCAGCATTCAACAAGCTGAAACAAGCAGTAACAAATGCCCCAGTCCTACAGTTCTTTGACATATTGAAGCTAGTGGTCATATCAGCAGATGCCTCACAATATGGTCTGACTGCAGTCTGCCTCCGGAAAGGGAGGCCTGTGGCATTTGCATCAGGTGTCCTTACATCCACTGAGTCCAGGTATGCACAGACTGAAAAAGAAATGTTAGGACTAGTTCTTGCAATCAAGAAGTTCCATGATTTAATCTATTGACGTCCTGCCACAGCTTAAACCCACCACCAGTCCTTAATAACAATTATGGGGAAACAACTTCACACCACTTCACTCTGGCTGCAGGGTATGGTGTTGAAATTATATAATTGCAACCTGGATGTGATTTCCAAATGCCATAAGGAGCATGTGGTTGTTGATGTTTTATCTTGTCCACACCTACTGCTGACTGAGCCCCTGCTTAATGGTAACCTCTTGGAAGTCATGACTGTTCAAGTGCTCTCCTCTCATCGCACACATGAACTGCTGTGGAGAGGAATGTCACATGTCAAAAGTTCTCTGATGTTATTCTGCATGGTTGGCCAAACACCTAAAGGGAATTGCTCCATGCAACATGCTCTACATCCCTTCTTTTCAATGTGTAAAGAGTTGACTGTTCAGCATGGACTCCTGCTCCATGGACAAAGGCTAATAATACCCTCTGCACTGCAAAAGTTCTTTGTTATTCAGCTGCACCATGGCCATCCCAGTATCACTATCATCCATGTATGCTGTAAGATCTGCGAAGCACTTCCTGGAAAAATAATACAGTGATTGCCTGGACATTCAAGCTGCCCTCCTCCACACTTGCAACATTTTCCATGAGGGCCTCTTCCACTCAGTGAGTTCTGTCCAGATGGACCAGAACATTTCTACCAATAACCAAAGCCATGTTCCAGCCTGCTATCCACATTAATGTGAAAGCTATTATCACAAAGAAGAGAATGAGGGGGGAAGCATATCATGACCATTATGCCCAGTGCCTCCCTCCAGTAAGACCAGTTCAAACCATTAGGGTGCAGACTGCATGTGGATTTGACAGTTTAGCAAGCGTAGAGAGCCCAGCCCCTCAGCCTAACAGCTACATAATAACACCCCAAAGAACCAGGTAATCGGGAATCACTGACACCTCCTCCAGGTTGATCAGCTCCCACTGGCCAACTCTAAAGATGGCCTGCCACAAATGCCCATCTCAGCAACACCTGATCAAGAAACTCTCCAGTGACACCCCACCACTCATATCACCCACTGTCAAACCAGACATCACCTCAGGTGATTCAGGTGGTAATCTGTGGTGACTCAATCAGGAAAAGTCAGCAAGCTCAAACAGAATTTTCAGGACAACATGCCAACTTAGCCCCAGTGGCTGATAAAACTAATGTGTGCACCTTGAAAAACATTATTCCACCAGTGATTGCTTACTGAGTTTCTTTGTTTGCTTATGCTGCACCTTATAGTTATGCACTATCTTGTTTTCTTTGGTGTGTGAGTTTGTCAGTTTCCAGTTATTTGTTGTACCCTTATTCATGCTGTTGCATTAAAGGATCTGTGCCAATCAAGTTATGTGTTGCACCTGTTGCTTGTGTTGCTGTAATTTACTTTGTGTCACATCTAGAAGGGGAGTATAGAGTAGTTGTGCTGTCATTTTAAATTACAGGTGATGATGTATGACATGCAGAGATTGTGACCTTAAGGTCAAGGTTGACTACAGGATGGTGAATAAAGCAGTTTGAGTGTGTGACCTTCTACAGGTCTGCTATCAAGTTTATGTACACGTTACATCTATAAACAATTAGTGTCTTTCATTTCTTGTGGCAATATGGTAGAACAAAGATCGTTGCAATCTCTGATGCTATGTAAAATCCCTCTCTTTTCTTTATTTTGGAGTGAAACAATTTCATCAGTTCAGCTGTGAGTCTGTTCCATTATTTCAATAGCTATCGTTTCATTAGTCATTAAGTTTGAAGGGTTTCCCCATTAGGGGTTTTCCTGTTAGTTGTGAATTTGATGTCTGAGCTCCAGAGATTGGCAGGGAAATTGATTGACTGGACAGGTTGTGGGGTATAATTGGATCTTTCTGGTCCTCTCTTCAAGACTCAGAAGTTCTCCACAGGACAAATATTTTCCCCCTGGCTGTTCTCACCTTACTTTTGATCTATGTACTGCTTTCTTCTCTACAGTTTTCTCTTTTAAAGACTATTTTCTAAGTAACAGCAGTCATTATCTTGAACTCTTCTTTTAGATGCATTTTTTGGAGTTGTTTATGTGATGGTAATATCAGTTCTATTTCACCCCACCTAACTGCCAGGGGCAGTGTCGTGACACTTGCATATCTTCTTGTCTTGGTGTGCACAAATGTTGAGACCTTTACCACAAAGTCACATAGTGACATATATATACACAGTAGTTGTTAATGGCCAACATTCCTTGGAATCTTCCAGCTGATTTCTACTGGTGAGTGATAACCCTTATTTCATTAAAAAGCATGAACATCCCTTGCTACTTAAGAAAGTGTGTCTACAAATCAATAAAAACTAAACACTCTGACTCACAGACCAAAGAAAACTTTGCAAGGCATTGTGGGAGTGATGAGAAAATTCCTGGCCATCATCATCTGATTAAGATGCTGCCATGAAAGCTGGCTTTGATCTTAGGAAATGTCTGAAAGGGAGGGGAACAGTAGGAATTTAGTTTGGGCTTTCTCCTTCACTCTTGCTCTAAGATTTGGCTGCTCAGATGGTGACAGATAGTGTCACCATTCATTTCCTGCTCCACATCCTGCTGCATTCTTAGGTGAAGTAACACCAGGAACAGAAAGCAGTCATGCATGCCAAGCTTTTGTTTGTTCAATGCACATTCCAAATGTATACATTGTGATTCAGACCTTTGTGTTTGAAAATAGTATGTTTTAAATGCTAATTCCTTTTACTTTCTGTGTTTTTGAATCCAGGCCTCCTGTATTGGCAGGCAGCCCTGCATTTTCTGATATCTCCCTCATCAGAATCCCACCCCACCGGAATTCCTCAGGTGTTGGAGTGGACTCTCCCTTTAGCCCCCCACACCCATACATCAACCCCTACATGGACTACATCCGCTCCATTCACAGCAGCCCCTCTCTTTCTATGATCTCTGCAGCCAGGGGACTCAGCTCTGCAGATGGTAAGAACTCTGGGATCCATTCTGAGGCCTCTGCCATTACTTTTAATAAGTACTCAATAGTATAGAACATAGTCTCTCCACATATGGTTTCCAAAAATCATTTTAATGCACAAAAAACTCATAAAACTTTATTCATTGGTTTGAGGAAGTCCAGCAGTGTTAACACATCACTAGTCCGCCTTGGCATTGACTATACATGAAGCAAAAAAGTGACAGGAGATAGCAGCAACACTGACAAATTTCCTACAGGTCACTCATCGCGATGGTATATTTTTAATGCAGGAGGTCTGTTCAAATGTTTTAAACTTTTTTTCAGGGACTACCAGATGGTTTACACTTTTTACTCTATCCCAAGTTCCAGTACAATAGTACCATTTAATTGAAAAAGTTTAAATATCTGTTAGAACTGAGCCTGACTTAGAAACATTGCTCTTACACCCAATATAGTGGGGGCTCAGTGGACCCCATTTACGGAAGTTAGGCAATGCTGTACACTCAGGAACACTGTACATGCTGTACACTCAGGAACACTCCTGTAACACTCAGGAAATATATATACCCTTGCTTGTCACCAAGCTAGTACCTTCAAGAGTATGTCTTTTGCATTTTTAATAAGTATCTTTCACAAGAGAAAGTAATTCCACTGTCCTAATTTAAGGTTTATAATTTACTAATTTAATTGAAGGTAAATAACTGAATCTTATGGGCCACTGTTGTACCTTAAATCATTTTGCGAGTTATATTTTGGGGAAGCAATTCCATACAGAGATTGACAGTTTCTTAACCCTGTAGCACCCACAGTCGCAGATATGCAACAAGCTTTTTTGAGGGGCAGGGCCAAAAAAGTAAAATGCCTG
>JAPEKO010000011.1:21132673-21143091 GCA_027576075.1 Cathorops hypophthalmus
TATAAATTTCGAGCCCTGCACGCCAACACTTCACAAATTTATGGTCTCACCTCAATAATGGCCTTCATAACCAGACCTGCACCCTTCACTATAGCCATAGAGGGATGCTGCAAAGACAGAAACAGACAATAGAACATCAAACAAGTAGTATAAATCTAGAGAAACATAACCTAGTGCATACACTATATGGCCAACTGCTTGTGAACACGACAAATCACAACCATATGTGTGCCGTCCAAAAACTGCAGCTGCAAAGTTGGAAGCACACAATGAGAGGATGTCCGAGTATGTAGAGGAACTGCATAGAGCCCTCACCACAACCCCACTGAACACCTGTGTGTTGGATGAACCAGAAAGCCAACTGTATGTCAGGCCTTCCCACCTGACAGTGGCTAATTGCAGTAATGCTCTTGTGGCTGAATGAATAAATGCCAAAAGCCACAATCCAAACTAATTCAGCAAGTAATTCAAAATGTAATTCAACAAGTACATACAGTTGGGTCCAGAATACCAGAACAGCGATGCAATTTACAGACTTTTGCCTCTGTATACGTCAAGTTTATTTTTATAGCACTTAATGGACATTGCCGCAAAGCAGCTTTACAGAAAATTAAAAAGACAGTAAACATGAGCTAAATTTATCCCTAATCTATGCCCGATGAGCAAGCCTGTGACAATGGTAGCAAGAAAAAAAAACTCCCTCTGACAACATGAAGAAACCTCGAGAGAAACCAAACTCAAAAGGGAACCCAGCCTCATTTGTGGGATAACAGACAACGTGATTATAAATAACTTGTTTCTATAACAGTGTCCTATATAGTCAAAGTATAACTGTGAAACCAGGAAATTCATTATAGTTTTAACATGAAATCTGTTTTGTTGAAGTTATAAACTGGTCATTGAAGGAAACTTGAGTGCAAAATTGTTCATGACAACTGCAGTCCTAAAGTTAGCAAGTCAACTGTAGTCCTCAGCCATAAAAAACTAAGTGTCCAGAGCATCTTCCAAGTGCAACTTTCAACTGTCCATATGGGGCCGTCTACCACAGGAGCGATGTGATGAGACCCAGCCACACGTCGGGCATCAGGATGGATCAGGCAGGTCCGACAACACGCATAGGATTATTTTATACCTCAAGATTTCTGTTTAGAGCTTCACAATGTGTTAAGATTCCTGTTTCTGTGGCTGCGGTTATCTTTGTGCCAGGCTCTCTCTCTGTGATACAAGGGTCAACAGGTCAAACTGTGTTTTTGTTAGCCACAAAGGTGCATTAGTCTGCTACTAATACTTTTCTAAGATCATCAAATAGTGTTGTATTATTTAACCTGAATTTATGATACTCTACTTTGGGGTTTTCGGTCACTAGGCTCAATTAAGCTGAGCCAAGGAACAATTTAAGTGTTCAGATATTTAGAGGATCTTGTGTGTCACCATCTTGTTTCTTTACCACTGATTGCCATCAGTGTAAAAGCACTTAGGGTGTTAAAACAAACTCGCTATTATGTAGTTAAAATCTTAAGATGTCATATGGCGGGAGTTATGAGCAGGTCTGTTATTTCAAATTCAGCGGATGTTTTAGCAATTGAGAAGCCTCCAATGGGCAGCCAAATCAGAAGTCCTTGTTCAAACAAAGAAGTGTCCTTTTACAATTTTAATAGGAGCTGCCATTTTGTTTTCAGGCTGTTCAAGGGTTGGTCCCTTGTCATGGGACAGAGTTTAAAATTTCCGGTGGAAGTTTGAAGAATTCAGTGTGCATCCCAGACATTACTCAGCGCTTGAATTGTTTTATACTGCTTTAAAAAGCAGTATAAAACAATAAGCTGCTTTAAAAGGTAACTTTTCGTACAAGTGTATTTTTGGCCACTTGTGAGGCTCACACTTCCACGACACACACCGATGGATTTAAAATGAGGCAAATCAAGGAGGTGACTGAAGTGTAAACTTTCAGTTTTAATTCAAGGGGGTTAACAAAAATATTGCATTAAATTTTCATTTCAAATCCATCGTGGTAGGGTACAGAGGTAAGATCACAAAAAGTAAGCCACTGTCCAAATACTTATGGACCTGGCTGGATGGTTGTGATGGTCCACAAATTTGCCCATATAGCACATCTCTTCTGTATTTAAATAAATAAAATAAAAAAAGCACCACATAAATATTGTTTGGCTCAGACTGCACCAGCATACACACTGCAGAATACTTTGCCTCAGACCTGGAAGAGTTTGAAAAGTGTGCGTCCATTGGAGGCAACCATCTCCAGCAGCATATCAAACTGCTGACCTTCACTTGTCTCGCTGTAAGGCGCACAAAGGGCAAAGGTCAAGAAATCTAGCAGTGCACTGATCACTAAAGCTCCTGTTCCATGGTCCTGAAAACAGAAAAGAGATGGAAAGAATGTTGGACAGGTGCACATAAAAGTAGAACTGTGTATATTAGATTTTAGGTCATCAATGTCTATTATTTGACTTTTAAATAGCTATAATCAAATTGCATATTAAGGTGAACGAATTAACCGCATACCACATGACTGATGAATTTCTCCAAAAGACTCTCCAGAAACTTTTTGGATGATAGAAGAGAGGCTTTGTTCAGCTGCTCCTGCCTCAAATCATAGTCATCATGCATTGGCTGTGACAACAACAACAACATGCAACTCTAAACATGGTGCTTAAACAACACAAATACCCCCCAACCATCCAGTTTATTAGGAAGACCTGCAGAACGTTTATGAAATTATCTAAATCAGCCAATTATATGACCGCAACAGCACGCATGGTTGATGGTTTACTGCCCCTGCCAGGTGAACACATTCCTGAAGGTAGATCTTGTTCCTCAAAGCCTGTGCCCCAATCACTGAAAAAAGGATGCATCTCTGTCTGTGATATTTGGGACTGATGACCCATTTCTACAAAACACTGTCTGCAGGGTCCACTGGCCTAAAGTGGTTGCTGCCCAGTGGACCATAACACTAGCAGCCCTTGGCCACAGTGAGGTGAGGTCTAAGGAGTTCTACCTATAGGTTTGTCCCTGGTTCAAAAGAATATTTTCACATCTGCTGAAAGGACAATTGTGGTTATGTCCATCTACTGTGCAGCCAAGACCAATAGAATCCATGCAGTTGACTTGCCAAAGAGCCAGGCCACTGTAACTAAAAGGATCTCTACCTCCATCTCAGCTGTTTCTGTTCATCTCTAGACTCAAAAGAATACAATTTCCTGAGGCTTTTTGACCACAGGCCCAAAAACTAGTGCTGGCACACACAGTAAACCCAGTTAGGTCAACTTACATGCTCTTGGAAGTTTTGATTGGGCCAACCACAACTGGCACCAACCCAAATTCACACTGGCAGTGAGCCAATAGGTGCCCTAGTCCAAGTGCCCCAACACCAAGAGTGCGGTATCAAATCAGCCTCATAACTGAGGGGTCTACTGCTCCATTCCATACATGAGAGGACCTCAAAAATCTGTCAGATTGGAAATCTAGCACCTGCATTTATTACTTGGGCAGCATGATTCTGTCCAAGTACTAAAAGCAGGTGCTAGATTTCCAATCTGACAGATTTTTGGGCAGCATAATTGTGCCTGCCTTGACTGGTGACACTACCAAAAGAGGCAATACGGGGTCAATGGCCAGTCTGTTACCAAGGCCTCTTGCTCATCACCATGGCTAAAATTTGTGCTAATGACTCCAAGTGTGATGCTGCCGTCAAGTTAGTGCCAGCTTCAACTCTGTTCAGATAACCTCTGCCCTGCAGCATATCTTGGTTTTGGAGGCTGCCTGACAAAATACTGGCAGGAGAATATCATGGTATCTTGGCCAGTGTTTTGCATGTGTAAGTGACTAAAAACCTAAAAATCCTTTGAAAAAAAAATAATAAAAAGGAACATTCCTTACACTGACTTAACAGTATTGTGGAAATTGTTGTGCTGTTACAGGAAAAGAATCCAGGTCAGGGTGATGAAATGTGGCCCGACACTCAGCAAAATGGGACTGCACGGGACACTTTACTTTGGGCGAGTGTGCAGAACCTACAGCAACAGGAGCAGCATTGTTCGCACAATTACCTGAGTAGTTTATGTACATCTAAAAGATTAAATATGTTCACTAGATCACATCCTTGTCCATCTTGGTTCCAAGCCAAACTATAATGTTCAGTGATGGTCATCTCTCTTCCACGCTTGGTCTTTGAAGTCGACATAAGAGTTTTTTTTTTATTCAAATACTAACTGGTATACTTCAAGTCAACTTAGTCAATTCTGCCATATGTACAAGACAAACAGGACCGGCATGCTGTTTCTATCAGACCCTCGGTGTCTAGTATACTAGTGCATCTCAAACATTTAGAGCATGAGAAAGTTCAGTTTTTTGTAATTTAACTCAAGATAAGCTTTCATACATTCTATATCCATGACATGTAAAGTGAAATATTTCAGTGGTCTTGTTTTAATTTTGATTATGGCTTATAGCTCATGAAAATCAGAAATCCAGTATCTCAAATTAGAGTATTTCCTAAGATCAATCAAAAATAGATTTACAATACAAAAACGTCCAACTTCTGGGGGGGTGGGGGGAAGTGTGCTCATTTATACACCAAGTACTTGGTTAGTGCGCCTTTACCACAAATTACTGCATCAACACAGTGTGGCATGGAGGCGATCAGCCTGTGGCACTGCTGAGATGGTGTTCTTGAAGCCCAGGTTGCTTTGATAATGGTCTTCAGCTCGTCTGTTTTTCATCTTCCTCTTGACAATAGCCTATAAATTCTCTCTGGGGTTTAGGTCAGGCAAGTTGGCTAGCCAATCAAGCACAGTAATATGGTCAGCAAACCATTTGGTAGTAGTTTTAACACTCCTGTGCAGTGTCATGCTTGTCTGACTGACTCCCAGTGACATTTGAAAAATATTAGCACAGAAAATCCATCTTTGAGGTTTCTAATCTTATTTTGTAAAATAAATGAGATTGTGGGTTTCTCTTGCAACCCCATTTGCAAAACAAAACAAGTGACCCCACATTTTCCCCACGCTTTAGAAAACCTCGTTTACGCACACAATTTTCAGGTGAATTATTAAGGTTTGTTTAGAACCACTGTCTTTAGCATGTGAAATATAAAGAGGCTAATTCCAAACCACTATAGGCCATTGCCAAACATGTCTGGAGCATCTGTCATTTGACTGACAAATATTTACCAGACTCAAAGGTCTCCCCAATGCCACCACTGCTAGGACATCCTCACCATTTTTAGTTGAGGAATAAGAGGGATTGTTTCACACCTCTTTCAGGACGGCCATGATTTTTCTCTTTGTTTTTCCATTTCAACATGGCCATCAATTGGGCCACATGTGATAGTAGGCCCTAGATCAGTTTTGAAAGGAACTCTGCACTCTCTTGGCCTTCTGCTCAGAACTTCATCCGTTATTTTTCCTGTCCGCTTCCACAGCTTTCCTCAACTCTGGCAGCCGGATCATTTCTGACTCCCCAATGGGGTCTCGGCTCTCAAAGCAAGCTTGCTGAATCTGCATCCTGTGTATGAAATAATCGCGCTAATGAATTTTTCTCTTTTAGTGATCAATTCCAAGACATGAAAACAATACCAATGTCCACCTCTAGTGTTCAGAGGGCTCAAATATTGCTCACACACATGAATCTTGCATTATTCCACTTTTTCCTTTTGTGGAGACAACTGTGAATAGATCATGTTTCCTCAATTTCACCATGAGGAATTCCAAATGCTCAGTGTTGATGCAGAACAATAAGGTCAGTTACCTCTGCGACATAAAGGAAGAATGCTATTCCATGGACCACTACATGGCAATTAGAAGTGAATAAATCCTAGAGTTTGTGATGAATTAGCAGGCTGCTGAGACACTTCACGATATCGAGTGAAAACTTGTGAATGTCCCAGCTAAATTTTGGCTTTGAAGTTCAAGATCATTTAATGGAGTTGAGCAGCTAGAAATTATTTAAACCACAGCCAGCAGTCTTAGTTGAGGTCACCAAGGGGTGACCACACTCCTCCAGAACCAAGAGTGTGACGAGTCTACCCCTTTTGTGAGAGTTAGTCAAGACCACTAACATAACTCAGGTCTGGGAGTGTGGATTTTACGAAGGCCAGCTACACCACACCCTGGAAGGATGGGCCTTGGCCAGCTCCCTCAGCTGCTTGCCACGTCAGTGCAGCTGAATTTACTCGTAGCTGACTGAAGCCAATGCAATGCTAATGAAGCTAACAATAAGCTAATACAAAGCTAGCATAAGGCTAATACTTGTTCACTAAGCCTGGAGCTAATGCGGCACTAACTCCAACTTTGGACGACAGGCTTACCTGCATTTCTTTCCACTGTCAAGTTGTTTCACAGACAGCTTCCAACAATCGAAATGTATGAGGCAAAAAGACCAGTAGGCATTACCGATGGCTTTTTATCGTGGGTCAACATTTGAACATTAGGGGAGGGAAAGAAAAAAACAAACAAACAAAAAAAACCACATGCGTCACATTGACGTGAACATTAAATGAAGCTTCTGACCTGCATCTGCATGGGTTCATGCATTTACGCTGCTGTCACATGATTGGCTGATTAGATAATTGCATGAATGAACAGATGAACAGGGGTTGCTAAGAGTTTACATGCAAGGTCAGCCAGCCACTTACACACATCAGAGCACAGAGCATGTCAATAGCAGCATGCGTCACACCATTATTGTTCCTCTTCAGTGCTTTAACGGTCTTCACACCCAATCTCTCCCTAAACCTGAAACACACATTCATGTGAACATGTCCAGCGCCCTCCACAATTATTGGCACCCCTTGTAAAGATTAGTTAAAAAAAAAAAAGAGTTGGGGAGGGAAAGGAGAAAAAAAAAATCCGCCTTTTAGCGAAGTAGCTTTATTTCACAATGGAAAAAAAAAACTCCAACCTTTAATTGAAAAATTTAGAGAAAAACAAATCCCTCATCAAGAAATAATTATTTTCAGCAGAAACACATGCCACCTATTGATGCCCCAGGAAATTATAATGAACACAATGTAACATTTACACTGTAAATTTTTTGAGTTAACTGGAGTGGGTAGAAACCTTCAAGCCGGAATCCATGACTTCCTTATTAACTGGGGAACAAATGAGGTGAGGGGGGCTAAACTCCCCATGTCATCCATCAACATGGGAAAGATAAGAGAACACACAAACCAAATGAAGAAGTGTGTTGACCTTCATAAGTCAGGGAATGGTAATAAAATAATAGCTATTTGCCTGAAAATGTCAATTTGTACTTTTTGGGCAATTAAAAAGACACAAACCCCACCCCACAAGATCACCGTTGGGGACTTACAAAAAAAAATCTTGGGGTTTCCATGTCTCCAAAACCAACTACAAAATATGTTAGAAGTTCTGCGATGTTTTGGGACCATTTTTCCTCCAAAGGCCTGGAAACCTTGTTAGGGTACATGGCATCATGGACTCCATGAAATACCAGGACGTTTTAAATGAGAATCTGTCTGCCTCTGCCAGGAAACTAAAACTGGGTTGTCATTGGATCTTCCAGCAGGACAGTGATCCAAAGTCTAACGATATGTCCAAATCAAAACAAAAGTGGTTCACTGTGCACAGAATCAAGCTTCTGCCATGGTCATCTCAGTCCCCTGACCTGAACTCAGTGAAAACTTGTGGGGTGAACTGAAGAGGAAAGAGCACAAGAGAGGGCTGAGGACCCTGGATGGATCTGGAGAGATCGTGTAAAGAGGAATGGTCTCCGATGCCCTGCTCTGCATCTCCAACCTTATAAAATGGAGAGACTTGGTGCTGTTTTACTGCCAAAGGGGTTAGACAAAAGTATTAAATGCAGGGGTACCAATAATAGTGTCATGTATTTTTGTTGAAAATAATTACTTCTTGATGAATGTTTTTTCTTTGAATACATACATTTCCATTAAAGGTTAGATTCTTCTAATTTTTTTTCTAGTGCGAGATGAAGTGACTTGACCAGACAGCATATTTTTTCTAATCCTTGTTACTCATCTTTACAAGGGGCGTCAATAATCGAGGAGGAAACTGTATCAGTACAGAGTTATGAGTACACCAGGTTCATAAACGGTACAGAATACATATCTGTAAACCAGTTAACAAACGGGGGGGGGGACTCTGGAAAGAATGTATAATTTTCATTTTCCAAGAACTATTACAAATCGCATTTTTCACAAATTGGTAGTCATTTTGCCAGTTTGACGACGCCAAGGAGAAATTATTTTATCGGACATTTTGTATAAAAGTTTTTATTCATCAAACTTGCAAAAAAATAATGCTCCATTTCCTCAAAATCCAACAAATGTGGATAGAATAAAATGGTTATTCTACTCACTCGGACATGGCTTATAGCCAACTCTGTGCTATGCGCCTTGTTGGCGATCAGCGCATATCCGAATCAATTTTGTGGATTAACTTTAATACATCAGTCAATACTAGAGCATCTCAAACAATTAGAATATCTCGATAGAGTTCTTTTTTTAGTAATTTAATTCAAAAAGGTAAACTTTCATATAGTCTACTCATTACATGTAAAGTGAAATATTTCAAACCACTTTTGTTTTAATTTTGATGCTTATAGTTCAATCAGAAATCCAGTATGTCAAATAATTAGAATATTTCTTAAGATCAATGAAAAAAAAATGATTTACAATACAGGAATGGCCAACTTCTGAAAAGTATGTTCATTTATACACTCAGTACTTGGTTGGAGCTCCTTTCCCACAAAATTACTGCATCAATGTGGCATGGCAGCAAATCAGCCTGTGGCACTGCTGAGGTGTTGAAGCCCAGGTTGCTTCGATTGCATCCCTTTCAGCTCATCTGCATTTTTGGGTCGGGTGTTTCTCATCATCTTGACAATAGCCCATAGGTTCTCTCAGAGGTTCAGGTCAGGCAAGTTGGCTGACCAATCAAGCACAGTAACATCATGGTCAGCAAACCATTTGACAGAAGTTTTGGCACTGTGGGCAGATGCCAAGTCCTGCTGGAAAAGGAAAATGGCATCTCCATAAAGCTTGTCAGCAGATGGAAGCATGAAGTGCTCTAAAATCTCCTGGTAGACAGCTGCATTGACTTTAGACTTGATAAAGCACAGTAGGCCAACATCAGCAGATGACATGGAACCCCAAAATCACCACGCACTGAAAACTTCACAATGGACTTCAAACACCTTGGATTCTGTGCCTCTCCACACTTCCTCCAGACTCTAGGACCTTGATTTCCAAATTAAATGCAAAAATTACTTTCATCTGAAAAGAGGACTTTGGACCACTGAGCAACAGTCCAGTTCTTTCTCTCCTTAGCCAAGGTAAGACGCTTCTGATGTTGTCTCTGGTTCAAGAGTGGCTTGATATTAGGAATGAGACAGTAGGTCTATTCCTGAAGACGTCGGTGTGTGGTGGCTCTTGATGCACCAACATCAGCCTCAGTCCACTCCTCGTGAAGCTCTCCCAAGTTTATGAATTGACTTTTGACAATCCTCTCAAGGCTACAGTCATCCCTGTTGCTTGTATACCTTTTCCAATTAGTCTTTTCAGCAGTGACCTTCTGTAGCTTAACCTCCCTGTGTAGGGTGTCGATGAAGGTCTTCTGGATAACTCTCAACAGTCTTCCCCATGGTTGTGGACATGTGTACTGAACTAGACCAAGAGATACACCATATTTATGGTGTTTTACTCAAACTCAAAATGAAATACTAATATTGAGAAGTTTATATTTTCACTTCCTAAAATAACTGATGGAAAATATTAAACTTTTTCATGATATTCTAATCGTTTGAGATGCACTAGTAGGCAGTAAGCCTATTTACTTAGATAGAGCTGTTACAACAGGAAGCCTCTGAAATCTGTTACAACTATCCTAACACCAGTTTTTAATGAGATTTTAGTAACTAGAATTTTAAAGGACATGAGACAGGTGTTATGTTTATCTTCAAGTAAGTAAAATTTTTCATCTTTGTTTTATTTACCATCTTAAGCACTTATTATTGATGTAGTTAGTATTAGTAAGAGTCTGGAGTACTTAGGGAGCTGGGTAAAGGCCTGAAAGCCAGCTTTAGAGGCAACGAGTCGTCTGATCGCCTGGAATTGGGCCTCCAGTTCAGTATTGGGCCCGCCCAGCTCAGCATCCTGGGACAGGAGTGCCAAAATGGCATTGTTGATCAGTTTCTCTTTGTTCTCTGAGAAAAGACCCTGTAAATGAGGAGATGCAAACATGAACATTTGTACAGTTAGCATACAAGACATATGCAAGGAACAGGAAATGTTGTATAAAATAGTTTTTCTAAAAGCTTTTTCTGGTTAAATTTCAGCAAGCTTCTATTATTTATCATTATATAGCATGTAGTGCAAATCATGCATTATCCTGGATATTGGGGGGGGGGGGGGGGGGGGCCCCCCC
>JAPEKO010000011.1:21458552-21475534 GCA_027576075.1 Cathorops hypophthalmus
ATGGATAAGTAGCTGATTTGAAGAAAGTAATAACTTGGAAGCGGGGCAACCTGAAATGCTGATGGGGCAACCTGGCTGAAAAAAGTATTTTGAGCACTGTGAAGACAAGTTCAATATCATGCTAGCTAAATGCAATGTATCTAATAGACCATGAAAAAAAGCCAGCCAATATTATATTATTACTACTACTACTACTACTACTACTACTACTACTATTATTATTATTATTATTATTATTATTATTATTATTATTATTATTATTATAATACATACATACACGCTCTCTTCATATCAGCATTCTTGAAGGCCAATGTGAGCTTATCTGAGATTTAGTGGCAGTCCAGTTTCCTTCTAGCTGGTGTAGCAGTCAGCAGTAGCATTAGCGAAGGCCAACGTGAGCTTACCCATGACTCTGGGCTGTTAGCATAACCATCCAGTTCCCTTCTAGCTGGTATAGTGTTATTGTAGGCCAATGCTAGCACAGTCAAGCCAATAATAATAACAACAACTATTATTATTATTATTATTATTATTATTATTATTATTTTTTTTTTTTTTCCCTGCGTAATTTACTGAGTTACTTTTAAAATCAACATCGGCAACTACACACAGTGGAATGATCTGGGTCCAGTTGTTCAAAATATGGTTGATTTAATGGCAGGTTAACCTGTAACCATCCATTAAAATTTTAACCTGCTGTTAATTAACCAGCCATTAAAAATTCATTTCTTGAAGCCAATTTAACCATACCGTTAGCAAAGCAATTGCTTTAGCACTAACCAGTTGGTTATGACATCCCACCATGTCAAAATCAATCCCACACCCACCTTTGCAACAAGATGGCTGATTTTATGTCTGCTTCACTCAACTGTTCTTCCCTGAAGAAATGAAAGAAGAGAAACAAGAACTTTTCTCCAGATGAAGAAAATTAGATACAAGCAAATGTGAAGGAAACTTGGACACAAGGGCATTTATCACTTCATTAACCACTCTACTAACAGTTCCTTTCTCAATGCCCATTGCATCACCGACGACTTGGAAAAAACTGCCACTTGCATAAAATCTAAGTGCAAACGAGTACCTGTTCCTCAATGGATAATGCATGGCTTTTTCACATTGGGCGTTCCAAATCTTCTTGCAACAAATCAAATATATAACAGAGAGATTCTCTACCAAATCAGTACTGATGTTGAAGTTCTGTGTCATTGTATCAAAGTAACTCATTTGGTCCTCATCTGAATTGTTTTGGACAGCATGCATTAACAATGAGGAACATGCCAGCAGCGTTCACCTGTAAGATGAACACCATTTTTATATTTGCATAGTCACTGTCAGGATGCAGGCACTTACAGATGTATGTGCAGGGGAAAGCGGGGAATGCAGACTTGCAAACAAATCCAAAATGCTATATGAAATCGAAGTCAAAGAACCAGGCAGGGGTCGATTGATTGTCAGACAGAGTAATCAGGGCAAGACTAAAGAGTAATAAGAATTAGACAATAACAAGGGTCGAGAACATAATAAGGCAAGCAGAATGCTTGCTTTGACAGATAAGACACTGAACGATACTTCTTTCTCCGATCTTGTTTGGAGCATTTCAGGTGAGCACGAGAAGCTTCCATGGGAGAGGGAGAATCAGAGGCCATGGCAGGCTTGGCTTCCTCCTGGAAGGATGGGTGGCTGGATAGCAGATGGTCTAGCTGAATGGCAAGATCAATGAGAGCGTCCAGAGTGAGATGTTCATCACGGCATGCTATTTCACTCAATACTGGGGGTGAAGTCCTTGGCGAAACACTACCTTTAATGCTGGCTCATTCCATCCACTGGCGGCTGCAAGAGTCTGGAAATCTAGGGCATGATTGGCGACTGTCCTTGAACCTTGGGTGATGGTGAGTAGGCTCTCGCCAACTTCAATTCCCTCTGGTTTGTGATCGAACATACGCTTGAATAACTCCAGAAATCTATCATGGGAGATGTGTTCGCCTTCGCTCCTCCACACTGTGCTGGCCCATTGTAGTGCTTTGCCGGTTAAAAGCGAAAGAAATCTGGCAATCTTGCATTCATCTGAGATGTATGGGAGTGAGAAGTACATGGAGCACTGAAGCAGAAACCACTTGCAGCTGAGTGCATACTTCTCAGGACATGGAAGTGGCAGTGCAGGATTTGGAGGAGCTTTGGGGCACATTAGAAGGGCCTGCAGCATCATAGCAGTGAGCTGAGCCATCATGGTGTTGAGATTGGTGAGCACCTGCTGATGTTCTCCTAAGAGGCACTCCTGAGCAATCAAAGCAGTCCGCTACACCTCCTCTGCTGCATCCATATGCGACGAAGTATCCTGTCAGGATGCAGGCACTTACAGATGTACATATGTGCAATGGAAAGCAGAGAACACAGACTGGCTAACAAATCCAAAATTCTAGACAAAATCGAAGTCAAGGGACAGGCAGGGACCAATCAATTGGCAGACAGAGTAATAAGGGCTAGACTAAAGAGTAATGCGAATGAGACAATAATGAGGGTTGAGAACATAAGGCAGGCAGAATAACAAGGCTTGGTATGACGGGCAAGACAGTGAACAAAACTTTGCATCGAGTGAGTGTGGGAGAGGTGTTTATATAGCGTGGGCTGATTAACCAGGAAATCCATGACAGATGTAATTACTGTAATAAGCAGGCGATACAGGGTGCTGTGGTTCTTGGGCATTGTAGTTCAGATCGGCTACGTTTGTAGTCTGACAGCCACTTGGCTAAAAGATAACAGAGGCTGGGAGTCGTGTTAACTTAACCATTTGGTTAACTTTAATGGAGTTTTGAATAACAGTTTAATGGTAGGTTATATTTAACATAATATTAAATAGTGATTTAACCATTGGTTAAAAGAACCGTGTTTTGAGCAACCAGACCCTGGCAGCCAAAATTTTCTCAAAATTTTCCACTTTTAACGAAGCAAACTTTGCAGCCATGCTTGTTTACAAACTGTCGCAGTCAATCACTAGTGTGGAAGTTCTTACATCTACAACATGTGTCTTTTCCAGTTTTTAGATGTCTGTTAGTATGTTGTTCACTTGTAAATATGCTTGAAGAATATATAATGACGTTTTGGTAGCCTTTTGGGTGTTCAGCGCATCTTCGGTTTCAGTTTTTAGTTCACTTATTTAGTGCTTGATTATAGCACAGCCAATCCTAGCAGTAGCACTGGCTTAGCTTCATCTTCTCTCTTTCTCAGCCGACAAAGAAATGATTCTATGCATGTACACCAGAAAAGTTGTCATTGGATCTTCGCTTGAGCTCCAATGTGTGACATCATGTTGTCTTGACAACATGCAGTATTATAACAATATTGCACGCTCATTCTCCATTGGGGAAAGTGGCGTAATATATGGAGGATAAGCAATTGATAACAATATTGCATACCATCAATAAACCCACTAGAAGGGAATAGAATACATGTTTTTATTCCATGGAAAAAGTTGTCCCTTTGTATAATAATTCCTGATATTTCACTCGGATTACATCACTCCCAGTATTTTCCTGCTGACTAGATGCGTGTTGTCAAAATGGCCAACCAGTTCAAAATTAAAATATTGATTACCGTGTATTTTTTTGTGGATGTGTCTATATAATATAAGGAACATTACATGGTGGCACAAATATATGAAATTTATCTTCTTGTGTTGAAAATATTTTCACTCATTCGCTTCAGTCACTCGTGATATATTCATTCACCACTTGAAAATAAACTTCATATCTTAGCACAACCGTGTAATGTCCACTATGCATGCATATATGTGTGTGGCACTATGTGAAGTTGGTGAGTGTGTGTGTGCGCACGCGCGTGTGTGTGTGACTGCTCCTTCCCTCAGATTGTTGAAAGCAGATATTTCAGTCACTTTCTGGTTTAGTTTCTTTCATACTGGTGGCGTTTTGTGAGGACTGGTGCTCTAGTGTTCTGGCACCAAGAACAAGAGCTGAATTGTTCATCCATTCATTATCTGTAACTACTCATCCTGTGCAGGGTCCCAGGCAAGCTGGAGCCCATCCCAGCTGACTATGGGTGAGAGGCGGGGTACATCCTGGACAAGCTGCCAGGTCATTGCAGGGCTGACACATAGAGACAAACAACAATTCACACTCACATTCACACCTACAGTCAATTTAGAGCCACCAGGTAACCTAACCTGCATGTCTTTTGAACATGAACTAGTTCATTTTAATCTGTGTGAACTGAATTTTGAGTTAGCTCTTGTCAACTGTGACCTTGCACAACACTGTTTGTGAGATGACTCATGGGACAGCCATGGCCTGAAGATTAGAGAAGCAGCCTTGGGCCCAAAGGGTTGCCGGTTCGATTCTCTGGACCGGTAGGAGAAATGTGAGTAAATAAACAGTACTTTCCCCTCCCTCTGTATCATGGCTTGAAGTGCCCTTGAGCAAGGTACCCAACCCCCAACTGCTCCCCGGGCGCTGTAACACAGCTGCCCACTGCTCTGGGTATGTGTGCTCATTGCTCACTTGGGTGTGCATGTGCGTGTTCATTGCTTCAGAAGGGTTAAATGCAGAGGAGGAATTTTGCTGTGCTCAACTGTGCATGTGGCAAAAATAAGGGCTTCTTAAAACCGAATAAATGGATGCACTAGTAGCTAATGTATGAATCACATATTGCTCTGGAGGACAGCAAACAGTTCATCCATTGTACACAATCAGGTCAAGAAAGAAAAAAATAAAAAGCCAGATGGTTAGCTTTTTGCTGTTTTCCCATCAGTTGTAGATCTCCTCCATGTTGCTTTGCCGTGCTGCTAGTGCTGTTTGATGACACCACTCTCAGTGCATGTGCACGGACAAATAGCTACACAAATTCTCATTTGGGCTGATTTTCCCAAACACATCGCAGCACAAAGATCATTGTTAAATGGTAGAGCGAGCAGCACAATGAACGCTCTCTCTCTCTCTCTCTTAGCATTAAGAGGCTTTTAGGAAACCCACCCTTGATTGTTCTTATTCAAGTCCACGAATTGTATATCCAATCTAGGACCCAGAGATATCCAGAAGCACCGACGACTGGCGGTTTTCTCCGGCTACACAAACAATCTGCACCGGCTACTCGAGCCCAGAAACCCCAACTCAAAATTGCCTTTCAATGTTTAAGCGACACAGACACAGTTCTGGCCCACATCCAATCATTGGGCTTCACTGTCAACCACAAGAAGAGCAACCTGCAACCCTGCCAACAGGTGGAATTCCTTGGCATCTTCCTCGACTCAGTTGGCATGACTGCATCTCTCACTCCACGGAGAGTGGACAGCTTGATCAAAATGCTGAAGTATTTCTGCTTGGGCAGTCTTGTTACAGCTCACAGAGTCCAGAAGCTGCTGGATTTGATGGCCACGGCAGCAGCAGTAATTCCTCTTGGCCTGCTGGGAGCACACCCCCTGCAGTGCTGGTTCAACGCTTTCCATCTCCATCCGAAAGACAACAGGCAGGTGAGGCTGCATGTGTCTTGGGCTTGCATCCAAGCTCTACATCCTTGGAGGCAACTCCCGTGGATGTTGGAGCACATAAATGTCCTCAATCTGAAGGCCATCTATCTCGCTCTTTGAAGATTCCTGCCAGTGATGCAATACTAACATGTTCTTGTGAGGACAGACAGCACCTAGGTGGTGTATCATGTGAATCACCAAGGGGGCATGAGGTCCCGGTGGGGCCTCCAGGTGACGGAGGAGTTGCAGACATGGGCATGGCCACAACTCTATTGAAGGAGGGCAGTGCACATCCTGAGTAGGGACAACAGAGTGGCCGATATTCTTTCCAGGACAGGGCCACTCCCAGGAGAATGGAGACTGAACACGGATGTCATCAGCTAGATCTGGATGCGGTATGGTGTTGCACAAGTGGACCGCTTTGCGTCAGCAGAGACAACACATTGCCCGGAATGGTACTCCCTCACGGGGCAGCCATGGCAATTACCATGCAGAGTGGATCTTGTGTCACAGGTGGATGGGCAGATCTGGTATTCGAACCCTGGTGCCCTACGTCTATGGGTTTGGCCCCTACAGAGTCCATCACTGAGCGGCAAGACGAGTCTATTCAAGAGGCACTCGATAATGCCAGGGCTCCATCTACTAGAGCTTGCTTTGCACTCAGATGGAGGATCTTTTCAGATTGGTGTGCTGACATGGGTCTTGAGCCAGCAGCTTGCCCTGTGCCACATGTCTTGCAGTCCCATTTGGGTCAAGGCAAGGCAGTCAGTACAATGAAGTTCTATGCTTTGGCCATTTCAGCCTTTCACCAGGGCTCAGACAACAGACCCCTGGGTAGGCATCCTTTGATTGGCCAGTTCTTGAAGGGAGCCCGCTGGTTGCATCCAGGTCGCACCTTGCAGGCGCCAAGCTGGGATCTGCCCACAGTCTTAACATTGCTCACTGAAGGTTCGTATGAGCCTATTTCAGATGCAGATTTGCGGTCTTTGTCCCTTAAGACTGCTTTTCTCTTGACACTCTGTTCAGCAAAGTGGATCGGAGAGCTGTGTGCTCTCTCCATTAGCGATGACTGTCTAAGGTGGCAGGCAGGAGGCACTAGCGTGTCACTTTGGCCAAATCCAGCCTTTCTGCCAAAGGTTCTTAATCAGCAGTCCATCAACCAGGTTCTGGAGGTGTTCCAATTCCAGCCTTCCTCTGCCTTGCAGGCAGAGCAGGACAATTTGCTCACTTTGTGCCCAGTCAGGGCCTCGAGGTCTTATCTGGTCCATACACAGTCCTTGAGGAGAACACATTCTCAACTTTTTGTCTGTTATGGGGCGGCGAAGTGTGGGCTGCCGCTTTCCAAACAGAGGCTGTCTCATTGGCTGGTGGAGGTTATTTCCCACGCTTACAGGGCTCAGGGGATACCAGTCCCTTCAGGTACAAGGGCCCACTCTACCAGAAGTGTAGCTATGTCTTGGGCTGCCCTTAAGGGTATGGCAGCAGGAGAATTATCTGTGCAGCGGCTTCATAGGCTACACCATGCACTTTTACCAGATTTTACAGGGTGGACGTAACTCACCCAGCTCTGGTCAGTGATGCCACCCTCATGTCCGTGACCGAGCTGGATCCTGTGACTACAGGACTTCTACTCTGCCTTAGAGCAATCGCTGCAGCTGAAAAGGCAGTGGTCACATCCAAGGATATTGTGGCATATGCAGACCTAACACTTTTAGTCCCGCATGCGGGTTCAATACTCTTACTTGAACAAAAGACATTACATTTGCCAGCAGCACACTGGCTCAGGTTCAGTGAAGTTCTCTTGAATCCTGCAACTCATCTTCCAACAGAGGAGGATGGAGAGCCCCACTGCTGTGTCATGACAGTTTCTCAGGTCTGCAGTCCACATCTGGACCTCTCTGAGGTCCCACTACATAATCCGTACTGGGTTCTTTTTGGGGATGGGTTCGCTTTGCACGACCCTGAGTCAGGCACAAGTCAGGTCAGTTTTGCAATTGTTTCAGAACACTCGGTTTCTTGCTGCAGGGTCACTCCCTAAGCATTATTCCACGCAGGTGGCAGAGCTTGTAGCCCTCACAGAAGCAATGTAGCCCTCACAGAAGACAGTAGGTATGCCTTTGCTGTTGTCCATGACTTTGGCACCCTGTGGAAGCATAAAGGCTTCCTTACCTCCATGGGGAAGTCTATTACACATCTCATGCTTATTCAACAGTTTCTTGATACTGTCTTGCTTCCTAAACAAGTAGCAATTTGTAAATCTGATGCTCACATTAATGCGTCCTTAGGTAATGCTGCTGCAGATGGTGCTGCAAAGGCTGCAGCATCCAAGGGCTCTCCTCATGTGCATGCGCTAACCTTGGTTTCTTCCACACCACTAACACCTACACTTGATTTGCAGGTCCAGCAAAAACAAGCCACGCTGCAGAAGATTAGGCAGTGGAAGAAAGCAGGCTGTAAAAAGTGTGATGGCGTTTAGTATGGTCCAGATTCTGGTAAGATGTATCTGCCGCAGGGGTACTTCCAACATTTTGTTGATACTGTACATGGGCGAGACCACATATCAAAAGGGGGAATGATGAGTACAATTGCTAAGCACTGGTTTATGAAGTATTTAACAGTATTTTCCCAAAAGCTTTGCCAAAAATGTTCTATCTGCACCACACACAACATAGGCCATGGGCAGGTATCCCCTCAGGCTGCACACCCAGTCCCAAACTTCCCCTTTGACCATTTATAGATGGACTTCATTCAAATGACACCCATTGAAGGGAAGAAATATTGTCTTGTAATAGCAGACATGTTTTCTAAGTGGGTAGAAGCTTTTCCTGCATCCAAACAAGATGCAGGAACAGTAGCAAAGGCTCTGCTGTCAGAAATAATTCCAAGGTAGGGTATTGCACAGAAAATAAGTAGTGACAATGGGACCCCATTTGTCAACCAAGCCCTGAAACAGGTGGGAGAGATACTGGGCATAGACTTAAGACAGCACTGTGCATACCATTCCGTGAGTGGGGGTGCAGTAGAACGAGAGAATGGCACTCTAAAAAACAAACTGGCTAAATGCTGAGCCGAAACAGGACTAAATTGGGTAAAAGCCCTACCTATTGTTCTTTTCCATATGCACACACAGGTAAGACCAAAAAATAAACTTAGCCCCTCTGAGGTACTGTTTGGCAGACCAGCAAACACAGGAATAGGGCCAAAGCTGATGCCACACCCAACAACAAATTTACGTGAAGATGAAATGTTGCATTATTCTGCAGAACTATCTTCTGTTTTGTGTGCCACCCACAAGCAGGTGAAAGACGCTCTCCTGCAGCCTGCTATGGGTGCACTTCATGATCTGCAGCCCAGCGACTCAACAGCGCTCAACAGGACTTCCGACATAAGAGCTGGAGACACCCCAGATGGCGTGGTCCATACCAGATCATCCTGATGACACAGACAACTGTTAAGGCTGGTGAGAGAGTCACATAGATACATGCTAGCCACTGCAAGTGGGCGTCAATGTCCGAACCTGAAGGGAAAGAAAAGGACAAGGAAAACAGTGAGTGAAGGAAAGGGTTGGTAATGGAATAGGGTGTCCCCGAGTCTCGGTGAGGTGGAAAGAATGAGAAAGGGCATGCCTGCACTTGGAACACCAATAAACGTCAAGAAGGATGAAGGGTCACCCAACCTGAACCTCTCCCCGATAACCACAATATGAAGAACCTGCTAGTCCATCACCCATTTAGGGTGTGGGCTGTGTTGGCCTTGCTGGGGGCCCTGGTGTTGACTCTTACGTGCATCCTGTCATTTGTCACCACCTCATTTGACATGAGCATTGATCCACACCCAGTCCCAATACAGATGAATGAATTCTGTAAATATGCAAACTTCATGGCGACAGCTCTAAACATGACAAGGACTGTGTGGTGTGTACAATTGTGTTGACATCTACATACCAACTTTTCCCTTTCAAACTTGTGAAGAGCAAAGAGAATGACACCCTACAGGCAATGGCATATGTGAACTTGATTCAGGGGTGGAAGAATATGTACCAGAAAAAATGTTATAGTGATACTAGTCTTACCCACTCATTCTGGTTTAATAAAGAGCAAGACTCATATGAGCTGAATAGGAGTTTCTCTGGGGAATGGGACGCAAACATCATCGTGAACTCTCCAAGAAAACAGTACTTGGTGTACGTCTGCAATGAAGACGGTGGCATCCCACTAGGGGAAATCCCAAGTTCGCTCTGCCAGATCATATCATAGCTGAACATCTATTACAGCCTAAGTGGGAAAAATTCCTACAGACAGCCTTCCCTCAATATGGTTTCTGGAACCAGCTAGAAGTAACCCACTATCACCTTGCCATGTTTGTAAATGAGACATTGCTGGCCCTAGAAGGGGTGTGGGAAGAATTAACCACAGTGTGACTTATGGCTACCCAGAACAGATTGGCCCTGGCCATTCTCCTGGCCAAAGAGGGAGATGCATGTGCAATAATAGGGGATGAGTGCTGCATATATATTCCAGCCAACGATGGACAGCAATACATCACTCAAACCATCAGCCAAATGAGAGCTATAGCGTACCAGCTGCACTTGAATGAGCATGGAGATGATAACTGGGGGTGGTCGTATGGAGTTTTCGGGAAACGGACAGCATATGTTTCTACACTTATTCCTGTTGTTCTGATATTATTGTTAATTTGTTTCTGGGCACCATGTTTGATGCAATGTCTCACTGCTATGACAGAGTAATGTCAGCACATCTACGTGGTTACCAACTGGTTAAAATAGACCCAGATGAGCTTCCAGACTGGCCTTCATCACCTCACGGGGACTATGATCCTCCATTCAGGGATGAGGATGACAAGGACCTGAAGAAGATATCGTAGGACAATATATAAATTTAGCAGCACCATGAACTGCTTTCCTATCAAAAGAATGCCATGTTCTAGAGATGTCTACATCTTGCTAAGACTACAATATACTTAGTTTTCATTCTCCAATAAATAAAATGTCTTCCTAAAACCGAAAGGGAAGGGTAGAGATAGATGTGGTTAGGAGATGTTTTGCAGTTAATTTAGTATTTGACATGGTCAGCTTGGCATACAGAATTGAATCTGTTATCAAAGAATCGATAAAAGGGGGGAAGTGTAATGGAGAAATTTAAGTGTTTAAGAAGATTTTAAAAGTCTAAGTTTAAAATGTTTAATTTCTACCATCTAAGCAGAAAGATTTTATCCTTGACAGTGTATATGTGTATGTGATGAGATTGTTTGCATTTTTTCAGTACCTTATGATAAGGCTTGCAAGCACCCAACTTCAAAGTTTTTACACTATTTAGACTATAAAGGGAGCATGAAAGAGATGAGATGTGCTCTTTACTGAAGGAGAGAGCCCTATCTTGCAAGATTGAATAAAACCTATTTCCTCTGTGGCTTGAGGTGTCTGTGTGTTAATTCTTTTTTCCACCACAACGGATAAAAAGAGGGATGCAGGTGGAATATCAAAACAAAAATAAGATAACACAAGTGTCATTTCCAAGACCAATGCAACAAAGTTGGAAGGAATTTTCTACAATAAGTGGTTTGAGCTGAATGAATTGCAGAAAATAAATAATAATTATTATAAAAAAAAATTATATATTCTAGCCTCATTACATGTAAACTAAAGTGTTTCAAGCATTCTTCTATTTCAGTTTTGATAATTATGGCCAGCAGTGTGCGAACAAACACACAAACCCCACATCTCAAAATACTGGAGTACTTCATTTCAATTTTGAGTAAAACAGTATAAATACTGTGCATCTCTTAGTCTAATTCATTACATGTAACCATAAACATGGGAAAGACTGCTGACTTAACAGTTGTCCAGAAGATGATCATGGACACCCTCCACAAGGAGGGTAGGAAGGTTAATGCTGAAAAGGCTGGCTAGAAAAGGTGCACAAGCAACAGGGATGACTTCAGCCTTGAGAGGATTGTCAAAAAAAGTTGATTCAAGAACTTGAGAGAGTTTCACAAGGAGTGGACTGAGGCTGGTGTCAGTGAAAGAACAACCATGCACATATGTCTTCAGGAAAGGGACTATAATTGTCACATTCCTAACATCAAGCCACTCCTGAACCAGATACGACCTCAGAAGCATCTTACCTGGGCTAAGGAGAGAAAGAACTGGACTGGTGCTCAGTAGTCCAAAGTCCTCTTTTTAGATGAAAGTACATTTTGCATTTCATTTGGAAATCAGGAACCTAGAGGCTGGACAAAGGGTGGAGAGACACAGAATCCAAGGTGTTTGAAGTCCAGTGTGAAGTTTCCACAGTCTGTGATTATATGGGGTGCTATTTCATCTGCTTGTGTTGGTCCACTATGTTTTATCAAGTCCAAAGTCAACACAGCTGTCTACCGGGATATTTTAGAGCAGTTCATGCTTCCATCTGTTGACAAGCTTTACAGTATGGAGATGCTGATTTCAAGGTCAAGGCTTTTTTTGATTGTTATTTCAAACATATACTGTTGGTACAGTACACAGTTAAAACAAAAGAACGTTTCTCCAGGAGCATGGTGCTACATTAAACATCAGACTACAAATCTAAAAATGACAACATAAAGTGCAATAGTGCAGTGAGTGCAAACACTGCAGACAATAAAATATACACAACGTAAAGTGCAGACATTGACAACAGAAAGTGCAGACAAGAAGGACAGTGCAAAAATGACAACTAGCACAAACAGTATAATACCAACCAGTACCTGTTACTATTAATGTGCAGGAAGTTGAGTTTGCATTTTGAAAGTAGGACATTGTGGCAGCAGGGGCGTGGTTGAGCGTCGGTCTGTGAATGGAGGGCGGAGTCAGGGAAGGTAAGTGGCAGAATCACTGCACCTGATGGAAATTAACCTGTGTTTGTGTGTCTTCCCTAGTGACCACACCCTATAAGAGGAGAGGGAGAGCAGAGGAAGGGAGCTCTCTCCCCAACCAGAACACTTGTGTGTGTGTGCGCGCGAGTGTGTGTGACTGGGAGAGTGTCCTGAATGTCAAAAGCTGTAAAGCTTAAATAAAGGAGTTTAGAGAACTCAGTTCTGGCCTGCCGTGCTTCTGTGCTCCACCCACCACAGAGCATTCCTATAGACATGTAAAAAGAAATAAATAGATGTAAACAGATTTAAACATTGTGTATATGATAGGCATTGTAAACATTGTAAAAAAGTTTTACAATGTTTACAATGCCTATCATATACACAATGTCTGCACAGTATTATTGTTCACTGTGCAAAGACTGAGGGAGTGGTGTTGATCAACAGTCCATGTGTCATCAATCCAGTCCCTCAGAGTTGAGGAGTCTGATGAAATGTGGAAGGAAACTGTTACAGAGCCTGGCTGTGAAAGCTTGAATGCTTTGGGACCTATTTCCAGAAGGCAGGAGGGTGATGGGATTGTGTGAGGGGTGTGTGGGGTCATCCACAATGCTGGTAGCTTTCCAGATGCAGTGTGTGGTGTAAATGTCCATGATGGAGGGAAAAGAGACTCCAATGATCTTCTCAGCTGTCCTCATTATCCGCTGTAGGGTCTTGTGATCTGAGACGGTACATGTCCCAAACTAGACCATGATGCAGCTGCTTAGAATGCTCTCAATAGTCCCTCTGTAGAATATTGTGAGGATGGGTGATGGGAGATGGGTTTTTCTCAGCCTTCGTAGGAAGTAGAGATGCTGTTGGGCTTTCTTGGCTATGGAGCTGGTGTTCAGGGACCAGGTGAGGTTCTCTGCCAGATGAACACCAAGGAATTTGGCGCTCTTGATGTTCTCCATGAGTGAACCATTGATGTACAGCAGAGAGTGGTCACTCCATGTTTTTCTGAAGTCAACAACCTTTTTTTTTGTTCGTGTTCAGAAATAGGTTGTTTACTCAGTGCCATTCCGATAGCCACTGCACCTCCTCTCCGCATGATGACTTGTCGTTCTTACTGATGAGACCCAACACAGTCATGTCATCAGCAAATTCGATGATATGATTTGAACTGTGCATTGCTGCACAGCCATGAGTCAACAGAGTAAACAGCAGACTGAGTATACAGCCCTGGGTGGCCCCAGTGCAACGCCATATGGTGGTGCTGGAAGTTCTGCTCTGAATCCAGACTGACTGAGGTATCTCAGTCAGGAAGTCCAGGATCCAGTTGCAGAGGGAGGTGTTCAGGCCCAGCAGGCTCAGCTTTCCAATTAGCTGCTAAATAATGATTATGTTGAATGCTAAACTGAAATCTATGAACAACATTCAAACATGTGTGTCCTTTTTGCCCAAGTGGCCAAGGGCCAGCTGAAGGGCGGTGGCTATGGCATCATCTGTTAACTAGTTATGGTGATATGTGAACTGCAGATGGTCCAGTGAGGGAGACAGCAGGGTCCTTTATGTGCCTCATGAGGAGCCTCTCAAAGCACTCCATAATGATGGGTGTGAGTGCAACAGTACGGTAGTTATTGAGGCAGGATACTAAAGGCATCTTCAGTACAGGGACAATGGTTGTGGTCCTGAAGCACTTTGGAATGATGGCATTGCTCAGGGAGATGTTGAAGATGTCAATGAGAACATCTGCCAGCTGGTCCGCACATCCTCTGAACACTTTACCAAGGATGTTTTCTGGTTCAGCAGATTTACAGGGGTTGACTCTGTATAGAGTTTTCCTCACATAGGCTGTGGTCAGACACAGCATCTGGTTGTTGGGAGGAGGGATAGTATTTTTGTTGCTATGCCATGCTGCACCTTAAACTGTGTGTAGAAGCTGTTCAGCACATCTGGAAGGCAGGTGGTGTTGTCCTGTAGTTCGTGATGGCCTGGATGCCTTGCTACATGTGCTGTGTGTTGCCACTGTCCTGAAAGTAGCTGTGGATTCTCTGGGCATGTGCATGCTTTGCTGCTCTGATGGCCTGAGACAGTCTGGCCCTTGCCACTCCTAGGGCCGCCCTGTCACCTACCATACTCTGAAGGCAGTATCTCAGGTCTTCAGTAGCATGTGCACCTCTGCTGTAATCCACAGCTTCTGGTTGGGATGAGTGGTGATGCTCTTTGAGACAATAACATCATTAATGCACTTGTTGATGTAGCTGGTCACTGATGCTGTATACTTCTCTAATTTGGTGCTTTCTGGGTGGAGTTTGCATGTTCTCCCCATCTCTGTGTGGGTTTCCTCTGGGTGCTCCGGTTTTCCCCACAGTCCAAAGGCATGCAGGCTAGGTTAACTGGTGGCTCTAAATTGACAATAAGTGTGAATGTGAGTGTGAATGGCTGTTTGTCTCTATGTGTTAGCCCTGTGATGGCCTGGTGACTTGTCCAGGGTGTACCCCGCCTCTCGTCCCTAGTCAGCTAGGATAGGCTCCAGCTTGCCTGCGACCCTATACAGGATAAGCAGCTACAGATAATGGATAGATGGATGGAAATTGTGTGTCAAGATTTGTTAGAATCACCAAGTAGGCAGAACTTTGGGGATAGTGGGATGGTGCAGTTCAGAACCAAAGATGTTATGTGGGAGATGCATTCCCAGAATTGATGAACTGGTGGGCAGTGCCATGGCTATAGGTATCCATGATATAAAATTACATGGTGGTGCGAAGATATGAAGTTTAACTTTGAGTGGTGAACATATTTCACAAGTGAGCATAACGAACGAGTGAAATATTTTTCAACACGAGAAGATAAACTTCATGTCTTCACACCAATGTGTAATATTCTTTTTATGATATAGACACAGCCACAAAAATATGCAAGTTAATCAGAAGGATTTTAATTTTTAACCTTTCACCGTTTTGACCAAGTGCATCAAGTCAGCAGGAAAACACTCTAAGTGATATCACCAAAGTGAAGGTATTGGAAAATATGCCACTCAGATCCATGGTGAATTTCATATGAAAATACAAGTTTTTCAACACAAGAAGATAAAACTTCATATCATCAAGCCAACATGTAATGTTCTTTTTATTATATAGGCACATTCACAAATAAAATCTGTGCAAGTTAAATCAAAACAATTCATCAGTATCCTCAGAAGTAAGGCTACTGGAAAATATGTTACTCAATGTCCTGGATGTAATTTGTACGAAAAATACAAGTGGCATATTTCCCAGTAAAACAATGATGTCTATGTAATAAATAGAGGATATTACATAGTTGCATGAAGATATGAAATTTATCTTTGAGTGGTGAACATATTTCACGAGTGAGCGTACTGAACAAGTCAACGCGATGACCAGCCCACCTGGGCTCGAGGTGCCCCTGTCTTTGTTCTTTTCTGTTTTGCAGGAAGCTGAATGGAGGGCTATTAGCCAAATGAGTCACACCTGGGCCCAGTGTGTTCCTCCCTTCATTCTGTGGCTGATTATTTTACTCTCTCTTGGGGGGACCTTCCCACTCCCCATCAGCACCCACGACAGCTGCTGTGTTTTTAGTTATTCTATGTTATTACATTGGTATTTAGTTATTTTGGGGTTGATTTATATTACTTTTCTGAATAAATTACTTTTTGAGATGCCTGTTTCCCATTCTTGTTCCCAGTCTCTGAGCTGTGCCATGAAATATTTTTTGACATGAGAAGATAAACTTCATATCTTTGCATGACTGTGGAATGTTATTTTATATTACATGGACAGATCCACAAAAAATATGCAAGTTAATCAAAACAATTTTAATTTTGATCCTGTTTGCCATTTTGATAATGTGTGTCAAGTCAGTGTGAAAACATTGGGAGTGATGTCATCGGAGTGAAAATATCAGGAAAGGTCACTCAGGTCCACGATGCATTTATTTTGAAACATCTGAGTTTTTCAACACAGGAAGATAAACTTCATATCTTCAAGCCAATGTGTGATTTTATTTTTATTACATACAGTGTCTTGCAAAAGTGGTCATCCACTTTGGTGTTTGTCCTGTTATGTCGCATTCCAAACTGGAATTAATATGGATTTTTGGGGGGTAAGCGCCATTTAATTTACATAACATGCCTACCACTAGGTGTATTTTTTTTTTTTATTGTGACACAAACAATACTTCAGATGAAAAAAAAAAAAACAGAAATCTGGAGTGTGCATAGGTATTCCCCCCCTTTAACCCTCTGGGGTATGAGGGTATTTTCTGGCACTCTAATGATTTTGGCATGCACTGATTTTGCTTTCAATTTCAACAAATCTAAGCAGTATTTTCAAAGTCATATGACTATTTTGTATTCAGCACAAGTTCAGCTACAATAATATCTATGTAGTATGTATGTCATGATTGTACTTAAAAATAATAACAGATAAATGAATATGTTGTAAAAAGCAGTTTTAGAAACGTGTTGAAATGTGTGAAAAAACATGACCTTACCCATTCTGTCGAACTGTTTTGGTCACTTGAGGTGATTCTGTTCAGTCTTGGGAATGGATCAAGCACAAAAACTTAAATCTGCTCTACTGATTTGGACAATTAACTGGCCATCAAAAAAATTATGTCCTACTGTTTTGGGATAAAGAGTTGGGGGGGGGGGGGG
>JAPEKO010000011.1:21814860-21828665 GCA_027576075.1 Cathorops hypophthalmus
GAAGTAAAATTCATACATGAACAAATTTTGGCGAGTTGATTTTCTGTTTGGTGAGTTACTTTGGAAGGGAACTAGTCCGGCTGGCTGGTGGAAAAAATATATGAATTTCGAGCCCTGCCGTACCCTTTAGATCCGGAACGGTAAGAGACAGAAAATGACGCTTAATGAGGAAAAGTTGCGCTCTGCCGCCCTGAACAAAAATGTATAAACTGATTGAAAAAATCATGAAAATTGACAGAGTTATAAGTGATCCCGTTTTTCATGGATCATTCTGGAGCAGTGATCCAGATCGGTACCAAAAGTCATAACAAAATTCAGCCTTGTGGTATTCATGGCAAATTTGCCGACAATTGGTTGAAAACTAAGGGAGAAATAGCGTCCTAAAAAAAAAAAACATTCGGAGAATAATAATAAAGTAGAAAGATCCTGAGTGACCATAACAGTTAAATATTTAATTACGTTGTGCTAAAATTCTATTAGGAGGAAGAAGAAAAACAAAAGATTTGCGCAGTTTAGTCCGCCTCAAAACTCTGCTCTAATGCGAATCGAGGTTGGGGGTAAAATCTGTCTAACACGATCCCAGCATGAGACAACTTTCCACTCGGGAATCTCTGCTTAAACTAAAAAAGTTAAGAAGCTAAAAAATACATCCTGTCCATCAGGTAGCGGTTTATATCAGAGGCGCGACCAGTAAGCCGATAAGTTCACTGGAGTTCATCTAAAGTGGTACGTGATTTTAATATTAATACACCTGTTCTTAGAAGACGCCACAAAATTTAGGAAAAAATTTAAATCATTCTTTAAAAAAAAAATTTAAGCATCCCTTCAAGCACTATTAAATCCATGATTGAAAATTAGAAAGAAGATAGCGTATCTGTAGGAAGCTGCCAAGAGGCTAAGGGTAACGCTGAGACTGATGCTACCACCACCGTGCTTCACAGCAAGGGCAGGTCTCCCCACACACACGCACTACTTACGTAAAGAACTGTAGATATCTTTCACCGTCTCATTAATAAAATGCACATAACCTTTCTTTTCTTTTCTCCCAGGTCCGAGTGTATAAACAAATTCGCGTCTGTATTCGGCACCATGCCTCTGAAGGTCGTGGAACACCGTGCTGATCCTGTTTTATACAAGGACGACTTCCCGGAGAAGCTCAAGAGTTTTCCTAACATCGGAAGTTTATGACCGAGTCCCGCTCCTGTTCTTTACACCTTCGTCACGCGACGGATTCTCCAGGATTCTTATCGGTGATGTTTAACAACTTTTTAAGATAAGAAGCGCTTCTTCTGGTTAATCATATGACATGACGTGATGTGACGGGGGGAGGGGGCAAGGAAACGTCCTGTTGCTGTATCTACATGCGTTCTTTTATCGAGATGGATCTCTGGGAACTTGGAAGGAACAGCTGCAGATCGTGTCTGTCAATAACACTGAAAATTAGAGTCCACTGAGCAGCGACGTTTCACCGTATGAAGCAAGAATTGTACTTTTTACACGTTTTTATGGAAAACGAGGATTGGATTGGAGTCTCGGAGCAGTCTATTAAACTCCCAGGAGCTCTCAGTGATCCGGTTTTACATTTCTCAGTCTTCTCTGAATTACTCATGTTTTACTGTATTCACTGTATTTACGGAATAATTCTTAGTACTGTTCAATACAAAGTTAGAAAAAGGGTTCTATCAGTTAAAAACGTAAAGGAGTTAAAAAAAATACGTTTATTTTTGTAAAAATTCATCAGTACAAAATTGCACGCTCAAGCTGCTACGCAAGCAAACTTTTTCTTTGCCATAAACAAGAACTTAAATCCCGTCGCAATTTGTTTCCTACATTCTTAAAAACCGTACTTTTCTCAAGGGTTCTTTAAAATGATTTAATTTGCTAAGTCAACATTCTTCGCTTTTTATTAATATAACATATCTTATGGTTCTACATTTAGAAACCTTTCAAGTTTCTACATAGATCCAGACAATAAAATGTTTCCAAGCAGAACTATTTTTAGAACCTAGAACTCTTCAGTTATCCACTCAACTCCTAAAGAACGCTAGTAGAACCCTGTGGGAACCAAGAGCTCAACATTATACTTGTGACAAGTTCAAGGAATTAAGAAGAAATAATGAGCAGTAATTTGGAGCTTGTACTGCACACTTAACTCAGTTCATACTCTTAGAACAGGGGTTCTTTCAGGGTTCTTTAGCTTAGTAAAAAAGTACAACTTGTTTAGAACCATTAATTTAGAACTGTTCTTTGGTGTTTGCTTGCTTTCTCTGTCTAGAACCTGATGGTGCAGTGTTTAGGATGGGAAGAACTATTCATTTTCCCTGAACCCTTAAAGAACCCATTGTTCTAAGAGTGCATGTTAACACACCTCTTGTGGTTAAGTGTGTGGTACAAACTCCAAATTATTTTCTTCTTCATATAATTTGTTCTTAATATCTAGAACTTGTCAGGAGTTTAATGTTTAGCTGTCATGGTTCACCAAACACCCTTAGAAAATAAGGGTTCTTGAAAGGTTCTTTCATGGTATTTTAAATCATTAATGGTTCTTTTTTTTTTTTTCTTTTAAAGGAGGAGTTCTTAAAATGTTTGATCGGGAATTATTTTGTTGTTGGATTCTACATGGAGTTCTCACAGAAGAACAACCAAAGACCCATTAACGTCTCGATGGAGAACCCTACAAGACAGTTAAGAATCCAAAAAAGTGTTCTTTTAAGAGTATTTTGAAAAATGAGGTGTTATTCATTTCAATTACGTAAAAAATAGAGTTCTGTGATGCTGAAGCATCAGATCTCCAGAGAAGCTCCAAAGTATTCCTTATTAGCTGCTTCTTAAACTCTAGAACCTGTCAGGAGGAGAACATTAACATTTAGCCTTGGGAAGAAGGAAAAAAAGGGTTGTTGAAGCTTCCAATACTTTATTCTCTTTATTCTTGGGAAAGAGTGTTGTAGGGTTTTGCATAGAACCTTTACAGAATTCCCCCATGTTGAAAAGCTGAAGAACCATCACTTTCTAATAGGGTCGTCACACTAGAGGCGGAATGAGCCGGAATGCCGTCGGAATGCCGTCGGAATGAAAATTCTTCGTATATTCCAGGATATTCGAAGTGCATTCTAAAAATTCTGAGTGCATTCCAAACATTTGGGCCCATTCCTGTGGCTGGCCTGAATGTTTTGCTCCTGCTCAAAACGTTCGAGGTGCATTCGAAGAGGAGAAATATATATAGGGTGTGATGGTTCTTCGAACGGCATTCGAAGTGGATTCTCACTGCATTTTGACTGCATTCTAAAGATTTTTATGGCATTCCAACAGCATTCAAAACATTCTGATTGCGTTCGAGGGAATAATTGAAATGGGAAGCCACTTCAAATCCTGCCCGAATGTGCCTCGAATGAGCCAGAATGCCGTTGGAATGAAAATTCTTCGTATATTCCGGGATATTCGGAGTACATTCTAAGTATTCGAGCTGCATTCTGTTTGAATTCTTAGACGTTCTAAATATATCCAGCAGCTATTCCGGGAGCGTTCTGACTGCATTTGAGGTGAATTCGTACAGCATTCGAGGCACCTTCCGACCAGACTTCGGGTGGCATTCGGGCAGCAATTGAACTGCACTCGTATGGCATTCGAAGTGCATTCTTAATATTATTACTGCATTCTAACAGCATTCTGGGTATTCCTACTGTGTTCTAACTGCATTCGAAAGCTAATACACCCAGAATGTGCAAGAATCATTCGAGGTGGGTTTAAAGCGCATTCTAAGTATTCTCGAACGGCATTCTTACAAAGCTGTAAGAATGTCGGTCAGTTTGAAATTCCCGCCCGAATGTGGTACGAATTTTGAAAAAATTTTCATTCCGGCTGTTTCGGCTTGATTTCTGCTAATTCCAAAAAAGTGTGATGGGGCCTTTAACCAGCTTCATGAGGTAGTCACTTGGAATGCTTTTAAATCAACAGGTGTGTCTTGTCAAAAGTTAATTAGTGCAATTTCTTGCCTTCTTAATGCATTTGAGATCGATGAGTAAACTGTAAATAATAAAAATACAGGAAATAGCCCTGTTCCACAACTGTAGTAATCCATATTATGTCAAGAACCGCTCGAATAAGTCAAGAGAAATGACATCCATCATTACTTTAAGACATGAAGTGACTTTTAATGAATGAAAATAAAGATAAACCATTGAATTAGAAGGTGTGTCCAAACTTTTGACTGGTACTGTATGTATAATCCCAGATTAAGTGAATTTATAAGAAAAGGCTGAATGCGTGAATGCGGGCGGCACGGTGGTGTAGTGGTTGGCGCGGCTGCCTCACAGCAAGAAGGTTCCGGGTTCGAACCCAGTGGCCGGCGAGGGCCTTTCTGTACGGAGTTTGCATGCTCTCGCCGTGTCTGCGTGGGTTTCCTCCGGGTGCTCCGGTTTCCCCCACAGTCCAAAGACATGCAGGTTAGGTTGACGTGGGGTGGCCTTGGGCTGAGGTGCTCTTGAGCAAGGTACCGAACCCCTGACTGCTCCCCGGGCGCTCGGGTGTGGCTGCCCACTGCTCTGGGTGTGTGCGCGCGTGTTCACTGCTTCAGATGGGTTCAATGCAGAGGATGAATTTCACTGTGCTTGAAGTGTGCATGTGACCAAATAAAAGGCTTCTTCTTCTTAGAAGCATTCTATCCATCTAGGTCGAGTTTCCTCGGGAGTAACTGGCAACGGCATGCCAAGATGGCCAGCGACCCAGAACAGTTCCGATTTCATCTGCTGAAGCGAGACCAGTATCGCACATCAGCTGGTTGACATATATGTCAGGCGCTGTCCGCCCCGGGAAGCCTGACCATGGCGTGGTTCCCACAGAACCAAGGTGTGGGCTGCCTCATCGCTGTGGCGGACACAGCGCCCCGCCAAACATAATCGTCTTGATCTTATCTTTAAAGAGAGTGGTGGTAAATCTCCATACAGCGCTTCATTTGGAATTTGGTCCTGCCAGGTGACGTTGTGGACTTTTTGGGGTGTGCATGTGTGGTGACCATCCGATCTCGACTCGTCCCGGACCATCAGTGCCCAGGCCTCACATCTGTAGGTGAGAAGAGATTCCACCGAAGATGTGCTTTTTTAACCCGATTGCCAGATGTTCTTCAGCTTATGGAGTGCGCACCAGGCCTGGGCCTTTCTCATACCAATATCCTTCCCTGATGAACCAATGCACAAGCCCAAGTACTTGAAATCATCCTTGACAGAAATCTCCTCACCATCGCGAGTAGTCCGCTTGACCTCGCCCAAGATGTTCGGTGGTACTACTTCGGTCTTTTTTTGCGTTCGACACCACGGAGCAGCGTCTGAGCCTGGCTCAGGGAGTCACTCAACGGTGCAAGATCATCCGCCAAGTCGAGGGCCGTTATCATGGCCGCCTCCATCTAGGGCGTATGGTAAACCCTAGTTCTTCTTCGCGACCATTTATTGCCTTTCGCAAAGCATATCTGTTTGTGATCTGACTCGACTATGCTTAGAAGCATTATTTAGTACTGATGAGCACGGTTTGTTTCACAAGTGTAGTGTAAAGACTCTAAAATAAAATTTCAAAAATTAAAGCGAATACCAGAAGTTTGACCAATTATACTTTTGTACCCTATGCATCCATGTAGCTACTGCTTATAAATAAAACTGTTTTCTGATCCCATGTCCATACAGTAAATATAGCTGATATATTTACTCTACAAGTAAGCGTAATCCAAAAATGAACAATTAAACATCACAGACGCAAAATATACCAAGTGCCTGTACTTTATATTATTCTACTCTTACAGTTTTCAAAATGGAAACCTCAGAAACAAGCTGTCGCCATGACCCAAACTCTTATTTCCCGGAAAAGGCCCGGCGCAGGAGCTCAGTGGTCTCAAGACTCTTTTCAACAAGTTCCCGTAACAACATCACATCTCCATCACACATGGGACCACTGGCTGAAGAAAGCGAGGAAAGAGGGACAACCTGGAGTATATTTTAAAATTGGAACGCACTCCCTCGGTAATAACAGAGCTGTGAAATGGAAAAAGTAAAATCTGAGGACAACTCCCACTATATTATATATTTGAGTGTATATGTGTTATCACGCTATCATGCTAAATGCATTTATACGACGAACAGTGTGGCAAATTTACCAGTTCTGCGCGTTTCTTTCCCTGCACGCGATCGACTGAGCATGTTCTGCCTCCCGAGCCGTATTTTACATCCTGACGGCATAGCATGCAGTACGCCTTGATCTTTCGGATGTGTTCATAAGGATATTTGTTTCCGACATCAAATTCCAGCCACCGCCAATTCCACGGATTCTTGATACCGTTTTCCTAGTCTACTGTTTTCACGTTGTCATTATCGCCATCCACCCTCTGTACAACGTCTCTCCGCGACACGAAAAAATTTGATCACTTAATCGCAAGCTACGGTGCTGAGCGTAAATGAGTGCACCCCCTTTGAAAAGTAACATTTTAAACCATATCTCAATGAACACAAACAATTTCCAAAATGTTGACAAGACAAAGTTTAATATAACATCTGTTTAACTTATAACGTGAAAGTAAGGTTAATAATATAACTTAGATTACACAATTTTTCAGTTTTACTCAAATTAGGGTGGTGCAAAAATGAGTACTGTACACCCCACAACAAAAACTACTACATCTTTGTATGGCCTCCGTGATTTTTAATGACAGCACTAAGTCTTCTAGGCATGGAATGAACCAGTTGGCGACATTTTGCAATATCAATCTTTTTCCATTCTTCAACAATGACCTCTTTTAGTGACTGAAACTGAAAAAAAAAAAAAAATCTGTAATCCAAGCTATATTAACCTTACTTTCATGTTACAAGTTAAACAGATGTTATATTAAACTTTGTCAACATTTTGGAAGTTGCTTGTGTACATTGAGATATTGTTTAAAATGTTACTTTTCAAAATGGGTGTACTCATTTATGCTGAGCACTGTAGTTACAGTAAGCTGGCTGCCTGAATAGCTAGCACTACCTTTTTTTTTTTTTTTTTTTACATATTTCTGCATTTATCTACATCTACAGTACAATATTATCACAGAGACCAATTCCAGGATTTTCCAGTTGTAACTGATTAAATCATTGTCCTAAATAAGCATCCTGAAATAATTTTTGCAAAATATCAAACAAATGGCTCTATACATTGTAGACAGACATCTGCATTTAAAGTTTTCCCTTTATTTGCCATGCATTTTTGCAAAAAAATATTTAATTCAAGTCAGATTGTTTGCTTTAAAAGAACATCTTGGTGGGCCATGTCCCATTTTTAATCCAGGCCCAAAATATGCCACCCATGGCCTTGCTTTTTATACCTTCGACCTTTTTCCAAGACTAGCACCATCTGATGTAAAAATAGTGACCATACTGCCATTGTGTTTTCCCAAGAACATGCATGCTGAGGCGCTGAGAAAATTAGCATATGAACAAAACATTTATCTTCTATATTTAACATTTAGATTCACCATTCACGTTTAAGATTTACACTGATATGAACTACTAACTAAATGCATCAGAATGGCCTCAAATGCTCAAAATAGTTTTCAATTTATTTTTTCCAAAATGTTCAAATTTTTACATTTGTCACCTAGAAAGTTTGATCAATCATTTGATCAGTCTTATCCCTATTTGGCACTCTCTAAAACTTGGCATTGGTTATAAAAGCAACCTATACAAAAAAAAAACAAACAAACCTGAATGGTCACTCCCACAGTACCTAAGCAAACTTTTGGTATATTGCCATCCACCATTTCCAGTTTAATCAAAAGGTGTAGGTTCTCTCTCAGTACCTAAAATAATGACTAAAAAAAGACTACAGCATAGATCAGAGCTTCTTCCTGCAAAGCCCCCTCAGGTATGAAACAATCTTCCAATTTGAGCTCATGACCAACAGTTTCAGTCTGTAAATCTAGGCTGAAAACCTATGTTTCTCTATCTTTTTGTCAAGGGAAATGTGCAGATCAGGGGGGCGGGGGTGTCCTATAGGCATAGAGTATTTTGGTTAACAGGGATGTTTTCATGCTATGGCCATGTGATCACTCAGGTTTGCTGATGGCAGGACACATCACAGTGTACACCCCTTTAAATCACTGTAGAATAATAAAAATCTCTCTCTCTGTTGGGCTATATGTGTACTCCTGCGGGTGAATAATGTATATACCTGGTCCTGATACTAGTCTACTTCTGTGACTCCTCTCACCTGTCAACTGACTCAGCCATCTCTTAACTGAAAACAGTAAAAAGCTATTTATCAAAATATATCTTCATCAGCAATTATGCTGAGGGGTGGTTTGGGGGTTGGTAACCCTTAGTGACCAAGGAAAAATAGAAGCCACTAGGACCATCAGCACTTGTTGTGAAAGCAAAAGTTCAAGTTTTGCTGAGATGTGTGTCAATATTTTCAGTAGCCATCCAAAGTTGCAAATGTCAAATCTTGTTTCTCAGTTTCAGGTCATGTTACTAAATTTGTGTGAGACAAGTTTAATGTCAATATATACAGTACAAGTGTTGCAAAGATATGCCCTCACTTCCTGTTTGGTAACTTGGTCATCATTTGTGGATTATAAATGAAACAATCACAGACCTTATGAACTTTAAGATTAAAATAAGGATTTTTTTTTTCAATAAAGTGAAGTTTATTCATGATAAAATTATCTCTGGTAGGTGTTGTAATATGGAAGGATTCATCTGGCTAGGGTGTTAACCCGATGCAGACTAGCCAGGTGGTAGGGTGGCTACCTTAATACCCAGCCATAGGGTGTCCTGGTCCATCATCGTGGACTAGGGTAAGATTGGACTACTCCTCATCTGGTCTCTTCCCTTTGACCTGTCTGGCTTGGGTGGCCCCACCAAGAGCAATTGCTCCCACCAACATTGCTTTCAGTCCTCCAAAGTTGGTCATGATAAATTACAAAAAAAATAAAAGGTTACCACCCAAGCCAGACCTTCTCGCTGCTGTTGCCACATCTACTACAGATTACAACCATACCAACCTGGTCCACAGACATGAAGTAGTGAAGGCCCTCCACAAGCTCAAGAATAACCAGGCCCCAGGTATCTGCAGCATCTCTGCTGAATTCCTCATGGAGGGTGAGGATTGCATGATTGACTGTCTGGTTGCCATCAACCATGTGTGGGTGACAGAGGAGCTGCCAGATGACTGGTGACAGGGTGTCATCCTCCCGTTTGGAAAAGGAAAGGTGATCATCTCATATGCAACAACCACCGAGGAGTCACTTTACTTTCCATACCGGCCAAACTTTTTACCCAAATCCCCCTTGACTGTGCCCTCCTTATTATCAGATCCAGACGCTGCCCTCAACAGATGGGATTCATGCCCAGCATGAATAACAGGTTTGTCCTCTCTCAAATGCTGACATCTCACTGCATAGCTCAAACACCCACTGCAGAGTTTCACCATGAGGGAGTCATCTCATTTTAGAGAGTGATGTAGCAGTGCATCATGTCCAGAATCCATCTCCTTGCAAAGTGGGCTTAGGGTCACTTGATGTAGACTGGCTCAAATATTTACCCATGGTTACCCAATAGCTAGCTGGCTAAAAGACCTAAACCAAGCTAAGCAGCTGCAGGAAGTCTCCGTTACACCCTAAATGAAATGTGATTCATGACAGATTGATGTGCTGCATCACAGAGTTTCTATTGGCTCAAAGTTAACATTGGTAGGAGTAATTCATGCTATGCTTGTTTTATTGGCATAAAAAGGCCCCCATCTATAGATATGCATTTTTTTTAAATGATGAAGCCCAGCTTTATAATTTATAGCAAATTATTTTGTGTGTGGTGTGTATGATATACGTCGTACAAAGATATGAAGGTCATCTTCAAGTGGTGAATGGAAATATTACAAAAGTGAGTGAAAGAAACGAGTCATATTTTTCAACACGAAAAGATAAACTTCATCTTCGCACCACTGTGTAATGTTCTTTATGTTACAGTATATGAACATATCCACAGAGAAAAAAAAAAAGAAAAAACTCAAGTTAAAAGAATTTTAATTTGAGCCAGTTTGTCATTTTGACATACAGGATACTTTTTTTTGATAGAATAAAAACATACTCCATTCCCTTCTAGCAGGTTCCATTCATTTGTTTTGTAGCATGCACTATTGTTAGCACATTGCTTACCTTGTGTATATTACATCACTCCACCCAATGGACAATGAGCACTGAATAATTATGATATTGCATAAATTGTCAAGACATGACACCTCGGTGACATAAAACTTCCATGCTAGCAGGCAACTGTGACCATTTGTAAGCAAACATTGCCACCAGGATTTCTTCATTAAATACAGATGATCTTGAGACAATTTCAAAAACAGAAAAGACACATTGAACACCCGAAAGGAATGTGTATTATAATATTGGCTGACTTTTGTTTTTTCTCATGGAATATCAGATATATTCCATTCAGCTAGCATGATCTTGAACTTGTCTTCAACTCATTCAGTAATCATGCTAACTGAAGGGAACATATCCGACAGACCACTGAACACCAGCCAATATTATTTAAATGTGTCACTCAGGTCCATGATGTATTTTGGATGAAAAATGGTAGTTTTTCAACACGAGAAGTTAAACTTCATATCTTCAGACTAAATGATTCTTTTTATTATATAGCCACCTTCACAAACAAAAAGTATGTAATTTTATCAAAATTCATTGAAATTCTCACAAGTGACATTCAAGAATTGTGTCATGTTTTTTTTGGCTCTCCATGTCTTGAATGTAGCTCATATGAAAAATATGAGTTGTGTATTTCCCAGTAAAATACGTGTCTGCACATTTTTTTTACATATTACCACAAGGAGGAGACCATGGTAAGATGGTGGCGTGCAATGGTGCAGCGGCTTCTCGGCTCCAGGTTAGCGTATGACCCCTTCCTATCTTTTCTACTAACTCGTGCAACAAACTGAGGCTGAAATACAGTGCACAGGACCTATTTATTCTGGGGAACCTGAATGTGGGACTGAAACCAGACATCAAGGCAGCATTAGGACATTTTGGGCTGCTAAAGGAGAGTGGATGAAGGAAAACAAAGCAGCAGCGGGCAAGGAGACAACGGTGCACCCGGAGGCAGAAGAGGGGGAAGAGAGCCAGCCTGCTAGCTAGGCTAAGAGCTAAACAGACCCGCTCTTCCAACTCTGTTCCTGTCTAACATCCGCTCTCTAGACAACAAGATCGACCTGTTTAAGCCAAGACTGAATTTCCACAAGATGAGAAATTGCTGTGCTTTCCTGCTCACAGAGACCTAGCTGAATGGCATGCCAGACTCCGTGTACCACCTGGATGGACTACATTTCTTCCATGCTGACCGCGATCAGCTGTCAGGGAAAAGCCATGGTGGAGGACCTTGCGTTTACATCAACAAGAACTGGTGCACAAACTGCATCAGGGTAAGCCAGCATTGCTCTGAATCTGTGGAGTTTGTGTCACTAAAGTGCTGCCTGCATTACCTGCCTCGAAAGTTTACGGTAGTGCTGCTGGTGATTGTTTACATTCCTCCAAGCGCATATGCCGACATGGCGCTGATGGAGCTGCACACGCTCATCAGCGAGCTGTAAGATCAACACCCAGAGGCGTTTTTTGTGATTGCTGGGGACTTTAAAATCACACCCACCTAACAGACTGCCTGCCGCAGTTTTACAAGAACAGACATTGCAAACAGGGGAGGCAATACTCTGAACCAGGTCTACACCAACAAGCAGGGTGCATATGCTGCAGTGTCATGGCCCCATCTGGGCTTCTCTGATCACATTTCCATCCTGCCCATCAACCTGTGCTGAAAAACAACCAGCCAACATGGAAGGCCATCACTGTGTGGCCCAGCACAGCAGTCCCTGCACTGCAGGACTGCTTTGAGCGGACGGACTGGCGGGTCTTCAGGGAAGCTGCTACCACCAGTGAAGGTATAGATCTGGGAGGAGTACACCTCAGCAGTTTCTGGCTTCATCCAGAAATGCATCAATGATGTCACCACTACCAAGAACATCACAGACATCCCAACCAAAAACCGTGGATGAATGGTGAGGTTCAGCATCTCCTGAGAGCATGTGACACAGCTTTCAGGTCTGGAGATGCACTGGCAGCAGCGAGGAGGGACCTCCAAGTGGGTGTGACACAGGCAAAAAGAGCACATGCTGATGAAATCCAGGGCCACATTGCATCCAATGACCCTCAGAGCATGTGGCAGGGCATGAAGGCAATCACAGGCTACAACAGGAAGAACATTGAGTGTCCTCGGGACCCATCCCTGCCAGATGCCCTTAACGCCTTCTATGCCCATTTTGAACCCACCAATCCCCCTACCCCCACCAGGTTCACTATCCCAGAGGGTGAGCTACCATCACTCAGCATGTCAGCAGACAACGTGAGGAGGACTCTGCAGCGCGTCAACCCCCGCAAGGCAGCAGGACCAGACAACATGCCAGGAAGGGTCCTGAAGGCCTGAATACATGGACTCACTGAGGTGTGGATGCCTCCCTCTCCCAGGCTGTAGTGCCAGTGTGTCTGAAGACATCTTCCATCGTTCCAGTGCCCAAGTGTGCAGCAGTGAGGAGCATGAACCACTAATCGACCAGTGGCCCTCACCCCAAGTGTCATGAAATGCTTCGAACGCCTGGTCATGGACCACATACTCTTGAGGAGTATGAGAAAAGATGGATACATAAAAAAAAAAACAATTAGCCAAGGTTAGGGAAAACTCCTCATGGAATGAGTTCATCTTTGAAACAGACAGTGGATATAGTGCACAGAATGGGGTGCGACATCAGAGACTGGTAAAAGAGAAAGGTAAAACAATGTCAGTCATTTCCTGCAGTCTTTTTAGTTATTGGGGTAAACAGACCTGCATCTCTGCAGGAATCCTTTCCATATTCTTAGACGTGAGCCCATCAGTGGCCAAAACAAATGGTTTATACTTTGACAGCTTTTTGCCCCATGGGATCACTGTATAGCTGTTTTGCACCTGCTGGTTAGAGCATTCTAACTCAATACAGGACTGACAATGTTTTTGTTCCTAGTAAAAATCTGAAACTGCAAAAGCTGGGAAAATAGGTTCCAGTTAAATTAAAAAAAAAAAAATTATATATTTTTTCCCAACCTTTGGCATGACAAACCAGAAAACATACAGGCACAATAGATGCAAGCAGAACTGGCAATTGGAGGCTGAAAATTTAAATAATTGTGAAAATCTACTTTAAATAACTTTGCTGTAAATGTTTATGCATGTTGTGATTAGCACACATGAATGTATAGTTACATACCTCTGTGTCAGAAGCATTTATTTGAGAATATTTGTCTTCTGTTGGGAATGTCCTACATCTGCATATACCAAAAATATCTATGATATGGTGATGCTGTTTTCTCTGGAGAGGATTTCATGCCACATTGAAATACAATTGCGACTTTGGGATGAGGGATAAAACAATTGTGAAGACATCATTTTAAAGTGAGAAGTATATAGAAACTGTACCATGTAGAAATGCAAGGCATATCAGTCATTGTTTTTCCATTGTGTGACGTGAAGAAAACATGCCATTGTGAAAAGCAAAATCATTGTTTTGTATTTTTGTTCGATCACTAACCAGAAAAGCAATGCAAAGTAAGGACGCGTGGATTGATACCCAAGTATTGATACTTTCAATCCTGGTGGATCAGTTTTGAGAATCTCATCTCATCTCATTATCTCTAGCCGCTTTATCCTGTTCTACAGGGTCGCAGGCAAGCTGGAGCTTATCCCAGCTGACTACGGGCGAAAGGC
>JAPEKO010000011.1:21860694-21872801 GCA_027576075.1 Cathorops hypophthalmus
TAATCAGACCTCAATCCACCAAAGCCTGGTGCAAGACAAGGCATTGGGGAGAGCACAATTGGTGAAGGTGTTGTGTGCACACAGGGATATTTCACAACTACCCTTTAGTGTTGGTCCACATTCTATTTTGATGGGAGAAATTTAGTGTAAAGGCGGTGGTTAATCCTTGCCTTACCCACTCAATTTTGGGGGCTGATTGGCTGGGATTTTGAAAATTAAATGGCACATTTCTTGAAGAGTGGGCCCTGTCGTATTTCAGCAGGGGGAGGTCCCGGTGTGGCATTGGCAGGAGCAAATGTGACAGAGCCGTCTACATGTCAGAGTGAGGAGCAGCAGGCTCCTCCTCCCTCTCTCGGGGAATCCCTTGTGGATTTCCCATTAGAGCAGTCGCAAGACGAGTCTCTGCAGCATGCGTTTAACCAAGTGAGAGTAATCGATGGTCAAATACTCCAGCCAAATGCCACCCCGTCCTTCCCCTATTTTTCCATTATGAAGGATAGATTATACCGAGTGACGCAGGATACTCAGACTAAAGAGCAGATCATGCAGCTTTTAATCACAAAGAGCCACCGGGAATTGGTATTTTAGGTGGCTCACTTTAATCCCATGGCTGGACACTTGGAGCAGGATAAGACACTAGCCCGAATAATGGCCCGATTCTATTGGCCGGGTTTTCGCAGCGATGTCCGTATGTGGTGTACAGCATGCCGCGAATGCCAGTTAGTAAATCCAGCGGCCATTCCAAAAGTGTCTTTGCACCCTCTACCATTAATTGAGACCCCATTTGAAAGAACTTGGATGGATCTCATCGGGCCATTAGATCAGTCAACACGAGGGTAAATTGCTTAATTTTAGTCCTGGTGGACTATGCAATGCGATACCCAGAAGCAGTGCCTCTCCGCAATATTTCAGCACATAGTGTTGCAGAAGCACTCTTCCACATCTCCCGAGTTGGAATTCCCAAAGAGATTCTGACTGATCAAGGCATTACGTTTGTGTGTCACACGCTGTGCAAACTGTATGGGTTATTGGGAATTAAGCCGGGCAGTAGAGGAATGACAATGTCCTCTTCATAACCAGCTGAGGCAGTGGTCGTGCCATTATCCTCCGACATGTTCTGGCACAGGCACTGGCTCAGGAGTAGACACTGGCACAGGCTCCAATGCTGGCTCTGGAGTTGACTCCAATGCTGGTGCTAGCACAGCTTCTGGAGCAGACACTAGTGCTGACTGACATTGGCACTGGGGCTGGCTCAACCATGGGTTCTGATACAGACTCTGGTTCAGGCATTTACTCAGGTGCTGGTTCTTGTTGAGAAACCAGCTCTGGAAAAACAGCCTCCTCTGCTGTCTTTGCAAAGGCCACTGGAGTGAACATTGGCTCAATCTTAGGTTCAGGCCCTGGCTCTGATGCAGGCTGTGGAACTGCTTCTGGACTGACCACCTTTAAGAGGCACTCTAGAGCAACAGCCTCTTCAGAGGCTGCTGCATTGGCCCTAGATGTGATCTTTGCCAACACCTTATTCCCTTAGTTGGGGGTCAGTTGCCATGATCCCCCTCCTCCATTTCTGCCATTGGCCCTAGGTGTGATCGCCCCCTCCCAAAAAAAACCTTCATAGTAGTCCTCCCCTTCCAAAGATTTATAAATAACCTGGAGCATGGCTAAGAAAGTCTGAGCTCTGAAGGCATGAGTTCTCAAACCTTAATAAATAATCCACCCCTTTGCATGCTCATCCAGGAATAAACAAGAGGATAAAGCTTACCCAGATGGGTTCTGGTGGCTTGGGCTCCCAAGTCACACTGAAAACTGAATTCCCTAAGATGATGTATTCCATAGTAGGGTACCAGGTAACTCCAATCAGAACTCAGCCAAAAATACAAGACAAGGGACTAAGACAGAGAAACCCAGAAGTGGCATGGAATCACGTACTGGTAGAACTCTGCTACATCCATAGTTAGGTGAAGTATTCTGCCAGGTACAAAGTAGGCAGACATACAATAAGTGCAGAAGCAATGAACATATACAAGGGTGAAAACAGACACAGCCCAAATTGGCAGACTAAATCCAAAACTGTCAGGCGAGGTGCAAAACAAGATATCAGAAGCAAAGCGAGAATGGGAATGAGAAACAGGCACAAGAAATCAGAAACACTGGTACTAAGGCTTGGTAATGCATACTAATGTAGCATAATGCTTCACACCGATTGTGCATCAGCACAGTCCTTAAATAGGTGCACATAAGCTCCTTAATTAAGTTCAGGTGTGTGTGTGTGTCATTAACGGTGCGCATGCTGGAGTCCACTCGACCCCTGCGCAGCCTGGGACATGCCTTCAGGTGCATGTGCCACAGTGCACAGGACTAACACACTGGTTGAGTCAGCAGGAGGATACGGGGTGTGTCAGAGTGAAATATTGGAATGTCACACAGATCTGCAATGTAATGCATATGAAAAATGAATTTAACAAGATAAATTTCATATCTTCCAGCAAATGTGATTATCTGGACACAAACAAATTACACAAATTTATCAAAACAGTTGATTTCCTCAAGTGAAATATTAAGAATTATACATGCAGGCCACTTTTTCCATGGAATAAAAACATGTATTCTATTCCTTTCTAATAGGTTTGTTGATGGCATGCAATATTATATCGCTTATCCTCTGTGTATTACGCCACTCTATCCAATGGAGAATGAGTGTGCAATATTGCATGTTGGTCAGACAACACTATCACGTCAGAGACACAAAACTTCCACTTTAGCAAGATACCATTTATAAACAAACATGGCCACCAGGTTTGCTTCATTAAAAATGGAAGCTCTTGAGAGAATTTTGGCTGCCAGGTAGCACCGTTGTGTGTAGCTGTTGATTTCAAAAGTAACTAAGCAAATTACATAGGGAAAATATTCAGCCTGACTGCACCAGCATTGGCCTTTGCTCAATGCTACACCAGCTGGAAGGTAACTGGACTGCCACACTAACAGCACCAAGTTGTGGGTAAGCTAGCGCTGGCCTTCACCAAAGCTACTACTGTGCCAGCTGGAAGGTAACTAGACTGCCATGCTAACAGCACCGAATCACAGGTAAGCTAGCATTAACCTTCACTAATGCTATGCTGGCTGGAAGATAACTGGACCGCCATGCTAACAGCATGGAGTTGCAGGTAAGCTAGTGTTGGCCTTTGAGAATGCTGATATAACTAGAGCGCACATGTATAATAGACTGGCTTTTTTTTCATGGTCTATCAGATATATTCCATTCAGCTAGCCTGATACAAACTCATCCTTGACTCATTCAATGCCATATACAGACCCTTTCCAAAAAATTAGAATATCATGGGAAAGTTGTTTAACTTCCATAATTCCATTCAAAAAGTTAAACTTTCATAGATTATAGATTCAGGGCCCACAATTTAAACGATTTCAAGTATTTTTACATAATTTGGGCTTCCAGCTCATAAAACCCACAAAAACAGGAATTTAAAAAAAAAAAAAATTAGGATACTGTGAACAAAAATCACCATTTACTTCAGTTTTTGCAGAAAAATATATGGTACTCATCAAAATATATGGTACTTTCAAAATGATGGCAATCTTCAATACTTGGTTGGGAATCCCTTTGCCTTAAATCACTGCCTCGATGCAACGTGGCATTGAGGCAGTCAGCCTGTGGCATTGCCTGGGAGTTACAGAAGCCCAGATTTCCTTGATGCTAGCTCTTTGTTGTTGCGTCTGGTGCCCCTCATTTTCCTCGAGAAAAACCCCATCAAGAATTTATGGGGTAAGGTCCAGCGAGTTGGCTGGCCAGTCAAGTACTGATGGCATGGGCATCAAGCCAGGTTTTGGTGCTTCTGGCAGCTTGATGCCCATGCCATCAGTGCTTGACTGGCCAGCCAACTCGCTGGACCTAAACCCCATTAAGAATCTATGGGGCATTCTCAAGAGGAAAATGAGGGGCACCAGATGCAACAAAGAGCTGACAGCAAGCATCAAGGAAATCTGGGCTTCTGTAACTCCCAGGCAATGCCGCAGGCTGATTGCCTCAATGCCACGTCGCATTGAGGTAGTGATTAAGGCAAAGGGATTCCCAACCAAGTATTGAAGATACTGAGAAGTAAATGGTGATTTGTTCACAGTATTCTAACTTTTTGAATTCCCGTTTTTGCGGGTTTTATGAGCTGGAAGCCCAAATTACGTAAAAATAAACAAATACTTGAAATCATTTAAATTGTGGGCCCTGAATCTATAAAAGTTTAACTTTTTGAATGGAATTATGGAAATTAAACAACTTTTCCATGATATTCCAATTTTTTGGAAAGGGTCTTTATCTGATGGACCACTCAAAGCCATCCAATATCATTTAATTATACATACAGGATATCTTTTTGATGGAATAAAAACATTGTTCCCTTCTAGTGGGTTTCATTCATTTGGTTTGATAGCATGCACTATTGTTTGCACATCACTTATCCTATGTGTATTATGTAACTCTACCCAATGGAGAATGAGTGTTGGATATGGTTTATGATATTGCATGGTTCTCAAGACAACATAACGAACATTAGAGCTGATGAAAATATTCAGTGAAGTTTCTGCCATGTATGCACAGAAGCATTTCTTTGTTTACCAGAGGCACCCCCAGCAAACAAAAACTCAGTCCTCTTCATCCCAGGCAGGACATAAGGCATCAACAAGGCATCTCCATTTGTTCCTGTCATTTGCAGCATGTTGTGCCTCACCCTATGAGAGCCCCATCATCTTCAGTTCATGCTTGATGGTATGCCTCCATGTGGTTTTCAGGCATTCTTGCTTCCTTTTTCAGATTTATTTATTTAGCACTCAAAAAACAATGGTGCAAGGAGGGAACAAAGCCTGAAGGGCTTGCACATGAGTTTCACCCCATCAATAAATCAGCATCAAATCATTATGATGGCTAACAAATGAACTTTAAAAAGTTCCAGGTGGTGTCCACTTCAGTGTGATGTTTGGCGTATGCGACTGGTCCATTCTGAGGACATGTCCTAGCCATTGCATCTAGCAATGCCTGATCTCACTGGTGCTGTCCTGGCTGCCAATTCTCTGGTACAGCTCTGTCGGAGACCTTCATGGGCCAGAAAATGTGGCAGATTCTCCGGAGGCATCTGTCGTGGAAAAACACTGTGCTTCATGTCACTCTTGGTCACCCACCAGCACTCAGAGCCATACAGCAGCATCTTGGAATTGTTATCACAGATGGACATACATGCTAGACTCCGCAAAGCCAGAGGTTCCTCCACCAGATTCAAGCCAATCTGGGGATCCAGGCAGTATAGCACCACTACAAAACCCCCAGTAAACAGTCACTTCATTGAAAATGCCACAAGATACATATTACACATCAACTTTCCACACTAGCAAGCAACTGGGACAATTTGCAGACACAGCCACCAGGTTTGCTTCGTTAAATGCAGAAGATTGAGAGAATTTTGAAACAGACATGAACACCCGAAAGGAATGTCCATGTATAATAATGGCTGGCATTTTTTTCCATGATACATTATATTCCATTCAGCTAGCATGATACTGAACAAGTCGAAGACAAGTTTCTGAATGGAACGTATCCGATATACCGTTCAACACCAGCCAATATGCGCCTGCATAAATAACCCAACATCAGATTTTCACACAAGTCCTAAAAGTAGATACAGAGAACCCAGTTAAACAAAAGGAGACAAAAATACACATTTATTGAAGAAAATGGTCCAATATTACATAGCTGTGAGTGGCAAAAGTATGTGAACCTTTGCTTTCAGTATCTGGTGTAACCCCTTGTGCAGCAATAACTGCAACTAAATGTTTCCAGTAGCTGTTGATCAGTCCTGCACACCAGCTTGGAGGAATTTTAGCCCATTTCTCTGTACAGAACAGGTTCAACTCTGGGATGTTGGTGGGTTCCCTCACATGAACTGCTCACTTCAGGTCCTTCCACAACATTTCTACTGGATTAGGGTCAGGACTTTGACTTGGCAAGTTCACTGCAGTTATCTAAAGTAGAAAGTCAAACTGGGGTGACCACTTCCCATGACAATACCGCATAGACTGCAGAGGAATGGCATGCATGGATGCCGTCCACAAAAAAAAAGCCTCTCCTAAAGCCCAGGCACAAAAGAGCCTGCCTAGAGTTTGCCAGGGCCCATGCTGACAAAGATGAAGACTACCGGGACTCTATACTCGAGTGATGAGACCAAGAAATGTTTTTGGAACTGATGGCTTCAAAACTGTATGGCGTTGCAAAGGTGAGGTAGACAAAGACAAAAAAAAAATGCATGGTTGCCTACAGTGAAACATGGTGGTGGCAATGTCCTATGTGGGGCTGCGTGAGTGCTGCTGGTGTCAGGGAGCTGCATTTCATTGATGGCATCATGAACTCACAAATGTATTGCTCTATACTGAAAGAGAAGATGCTACAATCACTTTGTGCCCTTGGTCGTTGTGCACTTTTCCAACATGACTAAACACGCATCCAAGGTCACTGTTGGATTTCTGAAGAACAGGGTGAAAGTGATTCAGTGGCCAAGTATGAACCCAATCAAACACCTATGGGGAATTCTGAAGAGACAAGTTGAGCATCACTCTCCATCCAGTCACTAAAAGAGGCCATTATTGAATGGAAAAAGATTGATGTTGCAAAATGTCACCAATTTGTTCATTCCATGCCTAGAAGACTTGGTGCCGTCATTAAAAATCATGGCGGCCATACAAAGTACTAGATGGCAAAGTGTAATCCAAGTTATATTATTAATCTTACTCCCCCCCCAATTATAAGTTAAACAGATGTTATATTAAACTTGGTCTTTTCAACATTTTGGAAATTGTTTTCATTGATATTGTTTAAAATGTTACTTTTCAAAGGGGTTGTACTCATTTACACTTCTGTAAAGCTGCTTTGACAATGTACATTATGAAAAGCACTATACAAAGAGAGATGAATGTTGAGTCAATATGTAAACTTCTGAAGTTTAACATACAAGAATGCCTTCATGGATATTCATCATGAACTTTGTGGCAGAATGATTGCACAACATGCGTCTGACAGAAAAAGACGAATTAGGTGCCCAAGTTTGAATTCATTGAGTGTTCTGAAATCAACACGGGTTAAAAAAAAAAAAAAAAACTTAGATTATTAATTCAGTGGTGCTGAAATTTCCAGAATGTCTTAACTTGCCAAGGCCATGGCTTAATTTCCTCTCAGTAATCATGATTGACTACAGGAGGTGCCTTTGGGCCAAAATCAAAAAGGTCTTGTTTGACAGCACTCACTGAATTAACTTCTTAACACAGCTGAGATTGGTTCAGATGGTCAGAAACGACCCAGCAATGGCACAGGCACACCATGAACTGAAAACTGCTAGAACACTGCCAACAGTGAAGTGTGAGACATCACCATGGACTGAGACTGCTGTCCAAGAAAGAAGTCCCTGTTCCAGAATTGACACCTTCAAGCTTAGCTAAAGTTTGCAGGTGACTACACTGACGGACACCCCCCCCCAAAAAAAAAAAAAAATCCTTCTAGAGGAAGGCTTCATGGCCAGATGAGACAAACATTTGGCCACAATGACCATAGGAACACTACCAACTGTTAAGCATGCTGGTGAGAACATTCTCTGGGGCTTTTTTGCTGCCAGGGGAACTCATGAATTATATCAACTAGATGGAATAATGAACCTCTGAATTCTTCAGCATAAAGATAGTCTCATAAAGGCACAGTGATAAGGTCATAGTTGAGCAAATTGGGTGAAGCAAGCAAAATAAATTGGGAGAATATTAAATCCTATGTAAATGAGGAGCAAGTTTTCCTACCAGTAGCTAATCAGATTGACAGTCATCTTTGACCATTTCAAAATTCTGGGACCAAGTCAATTAATTTAAAAACAGCTTGGAGCACCTTATTATTGCTGGTAGGATAGCCACTTAATCCTGGGCTTACTTTAATGGAATGATGGTGTTAAGACCATTGACTGAAAAGCCAACTGGCCTGCAAGGTTTAATAAAACTTGCCTTTGGGTAAGTCACAATTTATTCTCTTAATATTTGCTCTTACCTGGCCTATCCAAATTCTGTTGTATTGATACAACATTGGTCCATACATAGAAGTTATCACAAACCAAGATTATAGTTTTGCAATCTCAGTGTATAGTAATTATGTATAGTAAAATTGTGTCCCTGATGTAACTGGTTACAGCTGGAAGTGGCACTAAGAGGTCTTAAAATATGGAAAGGTCATAAAAAGGTACAGAATTTAACTTCAGGATTACTGCATATACCCCGATTCATGTTCGTGTATGTAAATGCTTCATAGAAAAATCACTAACTTTTTACAAGTACTTTACTGACAAACTTACAGCAGAGAACTATGATCAGACTGGCATATGCTTTTACGAGTCTCTTTTGAAGCATTGTCCAGCATTGAATTTATTGTCTTAATGGCCTGTTTGGAGAGAGTGTGACAAATGAAAATGCTTTTATGAGCAATTATGCCCACCTTAAGTTATACTGTATTTACAACATTCTGGCACTAAACCTACCTCTAGACGAAGATTGAAATGTACATCTTTGTCAATCACAACAGCACCAAACCTCAGTATAAGAATCTCCAAAATCTTAATGCTGCCTGCCACATAAAATTAGAGACATTAAGACATTTTTATAAATAAATAAATAAATAAATAAATAAATAAATAAATAAAGCAAAATGTGTGGTCACCTTCGGTGTTGCTCTGGCAAAATCTCTGAAGGGGAGAGAGAGACCTCCATAAAAGCCCAGATAGCACAGAACAGTTTAACTGGAAATAGGCAAGTTTTCTGTATAATGAAATAGCTAAGAAACTGCTGTACCAGTGTTTATTCTGGCTTCAGTAATTATTTTTACATTAAAATAATGCATTATATAGGCTAGATAACATTACCATTGACACTTCACAGAACACTTCCACGAGCCTCATTGGAGCCTTATTTGGTTTCTGTTGCACCTTTAGATGCTCACAAACCATCTCAAACCAATTTAGCATGTATGGTTTCAAAAGAGAAGAGATTAGGTTAGCCTTCGTTCATTTTACCACATTGTACATTACTATTGAACATTTCACGTACAAATACAAAAGCAAACGATATATTGAAGGGTTTTTTTTTTTTTGGGGGGGGGGGGGGGGGGGGGGNNNNGGGCGAGGCGCTGAGCTGAAGACCAACAAATCTGCTCCAATCCACCTCATATCACACCACCAGCCGTTGAAGTTCAGTGGGTGTGTTTTATACTGGAGCAGGGTATGCCGTTGTATCTGTGGTACTAGTTTACCCTTTATTTAAAAAACACTCCACACATGAAAGCAAATAAAGGGGACACTTATCTTGACCAATAACCCCTGACAGACCAGTTGGTTGATGCAGTCTTCGTTTTTGGAGATTACTTGTTCAAGCGCCCGTAGTATCAGTGTAACATTTTTGAATTCATGTTTATGCAAATCCTGTAGAAGAAAATTGACATTTCGTAAGAGGGACCAAAACAATTACATCCAGTCAATAATAACTGACAAGAGCACGTGAAAAGTTAACCCCAATCCTCTTGCACACATTTTAAGCGAAAACAAAGCCATGTCCAATCATGTCCAATGTTTGATAAAGGAATGAAACCCAAAAGGGATCTACAGTTCGTATACATAGCACGACATTCTGTGCATACAGAAATATGTACAGAACACTCAATTTAACAAACCTATATGAAATTTCACAGCGGTGGGAATATATTTTCTTTTATTCGCTCCTTCATTCAGAGTACGAGCAACGGTAAAAAAAAAAAAAAAAATTAGATATATTCCAGATTACAAAGAAACTGCCTCGCTTTCGAGGTATTGTGCCAAACGCGCGCACACTCCACTTTTGCGCACCAATTATCCATGCTTTTTTTTTTGTATATTTAAAAAAAAAAAAAGTGTTAAAGCCTGGAAGCATTTTCTGATAAGATTGGCCTTCAATATATGCTATCTATAGTTATGGTGGAAGCAATTTTTGTAAAGTGACAGTAATAAAGTAGACAATAGCGCGCGCACACATGCGCGCGCGGTATGGGATGAGATCTTTAAGTGACCGCAGGTTGCCATTTCTACACTGAGCGCAGAAGGCGTGCAAAAGCAATTACCGTAAAGGTTGAAAAACGCAAAACATGTTTATGCAAAATGTCTATGCTTTGGAGGCTCAGATGGGAAAGGGGCTGTTCCGGTACTAACGGGCCAAGTGTGTCTCATTCTACGTAATTAAGGACAATAAAACGCTACTAATGTGAAGAGTTAATATTGTTAGTAGGCTATTTGACAAACGTATCAAGAAAGAGGACCGCTTGGGCAAATAATCCCCAGAATTACCTTTACATGCAAATCACTCCTGTTAATTTCATTATTAAGAAGTTCTGCATAGTTCATTTTATTTACCCACCTAGCTGATGGCAAGCTAACAAGTTTACATAACATTAAAATTCACGTTTCTCCACACCAATTTCGCAAATTAGTACAGCAGAAGAAAATAAATATTTTTTGCTTATTAAAATAATTTTATTATTCTCTTATTTATCTTGTTTTTACCCTCCAGTTATAATTTGTTTAATGGCTTTAATTATTTCATTAAATGTGTTGTATTTAACAAATCCTAAAGACATTGATGCTTGACTAAAATTGCCTGAATAATGAAAATAATTATTATTGATTAAAAAAAAAAGCCACACAATTACCACTTATCCTTATTACGCCTGTATGGAAGAAAAATCGCTTATGCATATTCTTAAACGGTCAAAGGCTCCACCCAAACGCTCATGCCACGGTACTAAATAATACACAAAATCCTGGAGTTCACACACAATACTGCAGATTGCAGCGTTTTCCCTACCCTAACACACCAACCAATTCAAGAAGTGCTGTTAATTAGCCGTCATTAATTAAACATAAATTAAGTATTTTTCCTCCTGAATTTACTGTTCTTAACCCCCTTATCACACTACAAATATGCAAAAAGTAATGACAAAAAAAAAAAAGTATCTTGAATCCAGATACCCTGCATGCAACGTCATCCAGTTGAGCGATCAGAGACACTGAAGATTTCTCCCCAATAATAAACTGAGAAACTGAAGCAGCATTGTTTGTAGCGAATGCAGCCTCCAGTCTGCTTACAAGCTGTAAAACAGAAGGGGGGATGGACTTAAATGAACCCTAAGTATATCACAGGACGCCAAAGCCTCGGCTGTTAACCTAGATAGCGGCTAAATTATATTGTACAAATTATTTCTTAAAATACACACTGATATATACGTTATCCGTACATTTTACATAGGTATACTTTGCTTTTGAAATTAATAATCCAGTTCGTTGTCAAAATACACTTACACTCATAATTTACGAACTGACGACCTCTCAACAGACAAATGAGTACAGGTGTGCTTCATTATAAACAATGGCGCTAAGTGCACGTGCATGGTTAAAGTGTGCTGGAACTTAAAGGGGGGGGGGTTCGGGTTTGTTTTTCTTCCTCTTGAAGGCAGCTTCCTGCATAAAGTTTGGTCCGTCAGCAAAGGTTGGAATTTGTCTCGTGCAAAAATTAAACACAGCAAACAATTGCATGAAACATTTTGAATGGACGGGCTTGATCACAGAATTAAGCTGGTTAGAGGGTGAAAGGGAAGACTTTAGCTACATATTTTAAAATATCATGAACAATAAAATGTAAAACATGGTTCTCTGATAAACCCTACTTTCAATATCATATTAAACTTCAACCGGTATGGCAATGATTTCCGCCCTCGACACATGCATACGTGCGTGATAAACTCGCTTCCTTCTGTGCGCACTTTGCGCAAAACAGACTATTTAAAAAATCCCTTCTTTAAAAGGATAGTAATAATAATAATAATACTTATTATTATTATTATTATTATTATTATTATTATTATTATCTCATCTCATTATCTCTAGCCGCTTTATCCTGTTCAGGGTCGCAAGCAAGCTGGAGCGTATCCCAGCTGACTACGGGCGAAAGGCGGGGTACACCCTGGACAAGTTAATAATAATAAATTATTATTATTATTATTA
>JAPEKO010000011.1:22194905-22206877 GCA_027576075.1 Cathorops hypophthalmus
ACACACTCAGAGCAGTGGGCAGCCATACTACAGCGCCCGGGGAGCAGTTAGGGGTCAGGTACCTTGCTCAAGGGCACTTCAGCCCAAGGCTGCCCCACATCAACCTAACTGCATGTCTTTGGATTGTGGGGGAAACAGGAGCACCCGGAGGAAACCCACGCAGACACGGGGAGAACATGCAAACTCCACACAGAAAGGTCCTCGCCAGCTGCTGGGTTCGAACCCGGAACCTTCTTGCTATGAGGCGATCGTGCTAACCACTACACCAACAGGCATCATGTTACAACGTGTCTTGAGATTTCAATGCTTTGGGAGTGGGCTTTTTAATTAATTTGCCTATATAACTTTTATGTATTTATGCATTTATGTAACAGCCGAAAAAAAGGCTGTTAATGCATCGGTGAGTGTCAGATTATGTTGGTCTTCCTACAGCTGGCTGAGAGTTGCCTGCATTCTAATAATTTTGATAAGGGTATGTGTTTTATATTACACTGCATTTTGCAGTCAGTCAGCCAACTGTGTTTACTTATGGTTCATAAGACTATTATCCAGAAATGTAAAAATCTTTGATTGTTTGGGACATTTGCCGTACTTAATATGGCTATAAATCTGCATTAATTATGGGTTGCAACAGACGAAAACCCACTGGGGACCACTGACTGAAGTGAGATTAATGACTGCATTATTTTTAAATGTGAACATTTTCTGCATTTAGTAGAGGCCATTGACTTACAGAAGCAGTACTGTAATCCATCAAAAACACATCCTCATATTAGTACAAATAGGGCAAGATCTAAGAACACCATTGAGCTAAAACACTTTAAGAACATTTGCATTTGTTGGATCCTGCCAAGGCAAACTAGCTCCTAATACACAGCTCTATGACTTGAGAATATGATTACATTTTAGTTCAAAATATAATTTTGAAGCATAAGATATTACTGCAAACGAGCTTCAAAAAGCTCAGACACATCAGAAAGCTGTCAGACATGAACAACAACTTTCCCCAGCTTTTGGGTCAGTGTTTTATAATTATATCCACTTTTTAGCATGCTGGAGTAGTGTTACTTCTCCTCCTCATGGCTCCCATCACTAGGTGATCAGATTCTCTGAGTCATGTCACCACTGTTTGGCAACATGTCGTCTCCAATGAATTAACTCAAAATTCCTGACAGTACAACCAATGCCAACACCAACTGTAGATCTCCAAAACATTCCCATGTAACAGTTGGAATTCCAAAGTCCTTAAGGTCGTGATTGATCAAGTCTTTGTAGCATAGACGAGGATGACCAACTGAGCGTTTGCCAGTGATGAGCTCACCATAGAGGACACACTTGGGAATTCTGTTCTCATCCATTCTATAGACATGGTCAAATCAATCAATCAATCAATCAACGCCTTCTAATAGTTGTGAGGTTAGCTAAGTGACATATGTCAAGTATACGAACATCCGGGGCCTTATCTTCCCAGGAAAACACCAATAATCTTCCTTAAACAACGAAGGTGAAATGAATTCAGATGGTGCTCCTGACGACTGTCCGTAGGTCATGATTCACAATCATACAGAACAGAGAGAACACGTGCATTGTAGTGTTTCACTGTTTTGTGCAGACCACTCTCGTTCTTGCAGCTTACCAAAAGTTGTTGCAGTTTTGCTGGTCCTTTTTGAGATTTCGACATCCAAACTAGGCTTGCTAAACATTGTTGAACCAAGATAGCAAAACTGATCAACATTCTCCAGGAGTTGAGCTATGTAGTTGTATCAAAGGTGCCACATCAAGTCCAAAAGACATAACTTTGGTTTCAGAAATACTGAGAGTGACACCAGAGTCACAGCAAGCAGAGACAAAGGCATCACACAGTGACTGTAGCTCATGCTTACTCTGTACACATAAGACTGCATCATCCGCATACAGTAACTCTCGAATAAGAACTTGACGGACTTTAGTCTTTGCATGAAGTCTTGACAAATTAAAAAAGCTTCCATCACTAGGAGAGGTCAGGGAAATTCCAACTGGATCCGGAAAACCATATTGCAGGAAGACTGAGAAGAAAATGCCAAGAAAAGAGCTGGCACCAGGACACAGCCTTGTTTAACAAAGAAAGTAATATAAAAAGCGTCCAAGCATGTTCCATCAAACTGGACCGAGGCCTGCATGCCATCATGAAAGGATTGAATTATGTGCAGCAATCAGTTGCAATACCATATACAGTGCCTCTCTGTTCACCAGATCAAAAGCCTTTGTTAGATCTATGAAGGCCATAAGTAGAGGATGGTTCTGCTCGACACACTTTCCCGGAGCTGTCCGAGTGTAAAAACCATGTCGATAGTTGAACGTCCAGAATGAAAACCACACTTACTCTCTGGGTAAACTCAGCAAGAATGTCAAGTCAGCTCAACACAACTTTTGAGCCATGACTTTTCCAGCAACTCTCAAGAGGGAAATAGCTCTGTAATTATTACAATCTCACCCATCACCTTTATTTTTATAGAGAATGATTGACTATCTTCGAATTCTTCCATTGCTGTAGGACTGAACATGACGTCCAATTTTCAACTATGACCGATAATAAACACTCGAGAGTCACCAGAAATTAGTTTTCTCTGCAGGGTGGCTGGGCTGACCTTTAGAGACAGGGTGAGAAGCTTGGTCACTCGGGAGAGACTCTGAGTAGAACCGCTGCACCTCCACATCGAAAGGAGTCAGTTGAGGTGGTTTGGGCACCTTGGTGGTTTCGCACCTCCCAAGGGAGGTTTTCTGGGCATGCCCCACCAGGAGGAGACCCCGGGGCAGACCCAGGACACACTGGAGAGATTACATCTCTTAGCTGGCCTGGGAACACCTTGGTATTCCCCCAAAAGAGCTAGTGGAGGTGGCTGGGGAGAGGGAAGTCTGGGCTGCTCTGCTTAGGCTGCTACCCCCAGAACCCAGATCCAGATAAGAGGTAGAAGATGGATGGATGGATAGATGGATGGATGGATGGACGGTGAGGTGAGGTGAGGCTGGAGGACTACAAATATACCACCTTAACACATTAAAAAATTGGAATGACAGGGTCCCCTGTGGCATTGCCATTGATGGTTCCAGAGAAGGCAGAGCTCAGGCTGGAGGTAAAAATTAAAGTTTCCACTCAAGCCACTCCTGTCTCCTGTGGAGACCAACTCTCACCAGCCCAACTTGTGGAGGTTGCCAGGTTGCAAGCAGAGTTTTCTGACATGTTCTCACCTCTTTCTGGCTGCACTCACTTCATAGAACACCACATTGAGACACCCCTGTGGTGGTGGTGCATAGCCACCCATATTGCTGCCCAAACACAAGAAAGCAGTGGTTTGGAATAAACTTAAGGCCATGCTTGAAATGGGAGTAATTGAGGAGTCCCACAGTAATCGGAGCAGCCTGATGGTCTTGGTCCCTAAGACTGATGGGTCTATCCAGTTCTGTGTGGACTATAGAAACATCAACAAGGTGTCTAAATTCGACATGTACCAAATGTCTTGTATTGATGAGCTGCTTGATCGATTAGTCATGGCTCATTTTTATTCGACACTGGATTTAAAAAAAGGGATATTGGCAGATCCCCTTGACTCTCCTATCCTGAGAGAAAACAGCCTTTTCCACCCCATTTGGCTTACACCAATTATCACTCTTCCTTTCAGGTTACTTGGCACTCCTGCTACATTCCAACAGCTCATGGACAAACTCTTCCATCTCTTCCATCCACATGCCACCTATGCCACAGCCTACTTAGATGGCATCATTATATCTAGCAATGATTGGCCATGGCACCTAGAACACCTTAGGACTGTCCTATAGTCTCTGAGGTGTGCAGGCCTCATGGCTAACTCAAAAACACATATGATTGGGCAAGTGAAAGTACAATATCTGGGCTTCCACTTGGGTCATGGGCAGGTGCATCCCCAAATTGACAAGACTGCAGTGATTGCGGTCTGCCCGAGGCCCAAGACCAAAAAGGGGGTGAGACAGGTCCTGGGGATGGCTGGCTATGATTGTAGGTTCATACCTAACTATTCAGACATCACCAGCCTGCTGACTGATCTCACTAAAAAGGGAGCACCAGATCCATTCCAGTGGACAGAGCAGTGCCAAAAGGTATTCATGAAGGTAAAAGCTGCACTGTGTCATAGCCACTATTACACTCCCCTGACTTCTCTGTCCCTTTTATTTTGCAGACAGATGCATCAGACAGAGGGCTGGGGGTCACTGGAGGTGGAAGGGGAGGAATGTACTGTGCTGTACATCAGCCACAAGTTAGCACCAGACCAGTAAGTACAGCACCATTGAGAAGGAGTGTCTGGCCATCAAGTGGACAGTCCTCACCCTCTGGTGCTACTAGCTGGGGTGCTCTTTCACCCTCTGTTCAGATCACACCCCACTACAGTGGCTGCACTGCATGAAAGATGCAAATGTGTGGATCACCCATTGGTATCTAGCCCTCCAGTCTTTCAAATTTCAAGGTGGTCTGCAGGCTGGGGATGCAGATGATGGTGGTGGACTTTCTTTCTCTTCAGGTGGAATCAGCTGCAGGCCGGATGGCTCCCTGGCCTGAGTCAGGCAGTGGGGATATATAACAGGGGTGTGGTCAAGCATTGGTTTGTGAAAGGATGGCAGGGCCAGGGAATGTGAGTGGCAAAGTGATCACACCTGTTGTCATTTGATGTTGAGTGTGTGTGTGTGTCTGTTGCAGTGATGATGGAGTGGAGAAAAGGAGGGAGACAGTGAAGAGGTTGCTGTCTCCCAACCATAATGTGTGTGCATGTGTATATTTCTATGTGATAAGCCCAACATTATGCTGAAAAGCAGAAATATTAATAAAAGGACTGTGTTATATATCATTTCCCACATTTCTGTGCTTCAGTGTTCCGCCCACCCTCAGGGATATACTACAGAGACAAAATCAAAGCCAATAATCAGGCAAGGATCAGGCAAGGCACAAACAGGATATCAAAGGCAGAGTCAAAAGGCAAAGTCCAAAAATAGAAAACAAAGTCAAAACCAGAATATCAATATGAAAAATGGCTTGGTAAAGTCAGGCAGTATGCATTAAGCATTGCTTCACAAAGATTATGTGCAATGACAGTGCTTACATAAGTGCAATGGTCATTGAGTCTACAGTAGGTTGTGCAATCAGTAAGTGGAAGACTGTGAATGGTGAAGTGCAGGATGGGTGTTGTAATGCCTCTGTGAATGCTGGAAAGTTGAGTCTTGAGTGCTCGCTGATGCAGACATGACAGTAGCTCCTCCCCCCACCCCTCCCAAGGGCTCACTCTGGGAGTGATTTTTATTTTTGGGCAGCCCCATGGTCAAGGACCTGATTTACTGGGATGCTTGGCATGGAATTCTTGACATAGAAGTGGGTCTAAGATGTCCCTAGCAGGGACGCAGCAGTGCTCTTCTGGGCCATAGTCCTCCCACTCCACCAGATACTCTAACTTGCCATCTGTGGCAGCAGGGGCATGGTCGAGCACCAGTTTGTGAATGGAGGGTGAGGCCAGGGAGGGTGAGTGCCAAAATGGACAAACCTGTGGCTAATTAGTGCTGTGTGTGCGTGTGTGTGTGTGTGTGTGTGTGTGTGTGTGTGTGTGTGTGTGTGTGTGTGTTTGTTTGCAGTGATTGGTATGGACTGATAAGAAGAGGGAGAGCCAAGAGGAGGGGGTCTTCCAATTGATGTGTGTGTGTGTGTGTGTGTGTGTGTGTGTGTGTGTGTGTGTGCGCGCAAGTACATTTCACTTTTGGCAGCTGAAAAGCTATGTCGCCATTAAACATGGAAGTTGGTACCACTACCCACCTGTCTCTGTGTTTCAGTGTGCACTGCAGTCAGGGAATGGCTACACTGGTGCTGAAACCCGGGATGCTGAACTGAGCTGCCATCCATGGAGTCCTTGTCATTCAAGGGATTTGTCCATGCCCTCACCACTGCCCAGCAGAACCAGCACCAGGCACTGGTTACTATGTGCAATGATCAGGATTGGTACTTCGATGCTCTGCTGCAGACCCAACAGGAGGACTCCTGTGCTTCACCCCAGCGGCACAGTCAGTGCGCTTCCTCCTTGTCATCCTGATGAAAATAAAGCTGCATGACAACCTCAAGGCCTTCTTAGCACCCTTTGAATGAGCTGCAGAGGCATGGGGTTGGTCAAAGGACCTCAAGTGCACTATCCTACAGCTGGTCAGCCATACCCCTGAGCAACACCATCAGTGCTTCCACACACTGACCCTGGAGGAAGTTGGATGGCTCTTCATGTATGACCAGCAGCTCAGGGATGCTTGTCAGGGGTGGTTGGGGCAGAAGTTCATGATGTCAAATGGTTCATTGACATGGTCACACGGGAACAGTTCATCACTTTGCTACTGAAAGAGACAGCAGAGTGGGTCCAGTGCCATTGCCCAGTGTCACTGGATCATGTGATTGAGCTGGCTGAGGACTATCTGGCAGTGGCTCCCATGGCAGGCAGCCATCTCACCTCTTCTCTTTCTCTCTCTCTTCCTTTTGCTCATCCCGCCCCTCCCTCCTGTCCCCTCTCTGTACCATGGAAGCAAGGGCTGACTCCCCTGCAGACAGGTCCCCAAGCCCATAGGTTCCCTATTCTCTCCTCCCCTTATGCTTCTGTGTCTTACCCCCAGGTGAGTAAACTGTGCCCCAGTGGTGCAGAGGTGAGGTTTGGGCCAGTGTACTGTCATTGTGGGGAGCCTGGGCACTTCCAGGACCAGTGCCAGACAACGGAGTGGTTTGAATCCCTAACATGCCAAAGACTGCCCCTGATCAAGCAGGAACATATGGTATAACAGTAAGTTTCCAAGTGGGTACACATCATGCTTTGGTGGATTCAGGCTTTAAGCAAACACCACTCCACCAAAGCTTGGTTCAAGGGGAGGCAGTAGGTACTGTACGTTTGTTGAAGGTTCAGTGTGTGCATGGAGATATGTATGAATACCCACAGGTACCAGTAAAAATCCAATTTTGAGGAATAAATTATAGTGTCAAGGTGGCAGTTAGCTCACGCCTCACCCACCCACTAATTCTGGGGATGGATTATCCAGGGTTTAAGAGTTTAATAGAGCAAGGGGTGGTAGGTGGGTTCTGCAGCAGAGCGTTGTGGGGGGATTCCAGTGTGATGTTGGCTGGAAAAGCCATCCCAGAGCCATCTACGTCAGCTCCATGTCATAGTGACATGGAGACCAGGGACCACCCTGGCCCTCCCTCTTCTCTTGGGGATTCCCCAGAGGCTTTTTCTCTGGAGCAGGCATGTGATGAGTCCCTGCAGCACCCTTTTGAGCAAGTGAGAGTGGTTGATGGCCAGAATGTTCAACTGAGTGTGGCACTCTCCTGCCCATACTTTTCCATAGCTAAAGATAGGCTGTATTGAGTGATGCAGGGCACTCAGCTCACAGAACAAATAACAGCTGTTCATACCAAAAAGCTTCAGGGAACTCATATTCCATGTGGCTCATTATAACCCAATGACTGGGCACCAAGGGCAAGTTAAAGCAGTAACCTGACTCATGGCCCATTTCTGCTGGCTGGGGATTTGTGGGGCTGTTCGCAAGTGGTGCGTGGCATGTCACAAGTGCCAACTGGTAAATTCAGCGGCCTCCCTAAAAGTGCCATAGTGCCCTATTCCCCTAATGAAGGCACCCTTTGAATGAATTGGGGTGGAGCTTCTCAGGACATTAGATCAGACTACACAAGGGCATCACTTTATTTTAGTCCTAGTGGAGTATGCAATGTGATACCTGGAAGCAATGCCGCTGTGTAACATTTCTGCATGCAGTGTTGCAGAGGCACTGTTTAAAATTATCTCCAGAATCAGGATTCTGAAATAAATTCTGACTGATCAAGGCATGATGTTTATGTCATGCACACTTTGCAAACTCTATGAGTTACTAGGTGTTAAATTAATCTGCACCTGCATTTACCACCCACAGACAGAGAGCTTGGTTGAGCAATTTAAACGAACCCTTAAGAACTTAATTTGTAAGTTTGTGTGCAAAGACACTCATAACTGGGATAAATGGCTCAAGTCCCTGTAATTCACAGTAAGAGAGATCCCACAAGTTTCCATGGGGTTTGCACCATTTGAACTGCTATATAGGTGCAAACTTCATGGCATCTTAAACATCATCCAAAAACATTTGGAGGAGGGGCCTTGGGGTGAATGAAATTCAGTATGTTCTTGACCTGTGCACAAAGCTCCACACCCTCAGTCACTTAACCCAGAAGAATTTGCAACAGGTGCAAGAGTGTTAGTCCCTGCTGTACAACAGGGGTGTGTACCTTATAAAATTCACACCAGGAGATAAAAGTGTTATATTATTACCCATGTCAAGCTTGAAATTACTCTCAAAGTGGCAAGGGCCCTTTGATATCACACAGCAAGTTGGGGACATCGACTATTGGGTGAAACAAACAGATAGAGGTGGGGCACAACAGATATACCACCTTAATCTACTCTAATGATGGAATGAGGGGGTCCCTGTGGCATTGGCAATGGTAGATCCAGAGAGGGCAGAGCTGGGACTGGAGATAAAAACAAAATCCACAGCATGATCCACCCTGGTCCCCTGTCGAAACCACCTCTTGCCAACTCAGGTTGCAGAGCTTGCCAGTTGCAAAAGGAGTTTTCCAACGTGTTCTCACTTCTTCCTGGTTGCACTCACTTCATAGAACACCACATTAAGATTCCCCCAGGGGTGGTGGTATGCAGCCACCCATAGTGCTTACCCAAACACAAGAAAACTGTAGTTCAGGACAAACTCAAAGCCATGCTTTGCATGGGAATAACTGAAGAATCACACAGTGACAGGAGCAACCCAGTAGTTTTGGTTCCCAAGACTGACATGTCACTCCAGTTCTGTGTGGACTATTGAAAGGTCAATGTAATGTCTAAATATGATATGTATCCGATTCATCACATTGATGAATTTGTCACCCTTCCTTTTGAGTTGTTTGAGGCCCCAGTGACAGTCCCTGAGGTATGCAGGGCTTCCAGCAAACCCAAAAAAGTGTGCAATTGGATGGGTGGAAGTAGGGTATCTGGTCTTCCACTTTGATTATGGGCAGATGTGTCCCCAAATTGACAAGACTGCAGTGACTGTGGCTTGCCCAAGACCTAAGACCAAAAAGAGGATAAGGCAGTTCTTGGGGCTGGCTGGCTATTAAAAGCAGCTTGTTGCTAACCTTTCAGACATCACCAGCCTGCTGACTGACCTCACTAAAAAGGAGCACCAGATGTGGTCCAGTGCATGGAGCCATGCCAGCAAGCCTTCACCCATGTAAAAGCTGCACTGTGTGGTGGGCCTCTTTTATACTCCTCTGACTTCTCTCTCCCTTTTGTTTTGCAGACATACATGTTGGACAGGGGCCTGGGGCTGTTTTGTTCCAGGTGGTGGAGGGGGAGGAGTGCCCGGTCCTGTATGTGAGTCACAAGCTCTCGATGTGAGGGACTAAGTACAGCACCATCAAAAAGGAGTGCTTGGCCATCAAGTAGGCAGTTTTTACCCTCCAGTACTATCTGCTGGGACACCCTTTCATCCTTGGTTCAGATCATGCCCCACTCCAGTGGCTCCACTGCATAAAGGATGCCAATGCACGGATCACCTGTTGGTATCTAGCACTGCAGCCCTTTATGTTTGAGGTGGTCCACAGGCCAGGGGCACAGATGGTGGTGGTGGATGACCTCTCCTGTTAGGGGAGGGAGTCAGCTGCAGGCTGGACAGCTCCCTGGCCTGAGTCAGGTGGTGGGGGTATGTGGCAGTGGGGGCATAATCAAGCACTGGTTTGTGAATGGAGGGTGAGGCTGGGGAAGTTGAGTGTCAAAGCAGATGCACCTGTGTCTAATTAATGCTTTTGTGTGTGTGTGGGGGGGGGGCAGCATGGTGATATAGTGGTTAGCACTGTCACCTCACAGCAAGGAGGTCCTGGGTTTGAGCCCAGTGGCTGATGAAGGCCTTTCTGAGTGGAGTTTGCATGCTCTCCCCATATCTGTGTAGGTTTCATCTGGGTACTCTGGTTTCCCCCACAGTCAAAAGGCATGCAGGTTAGGCTAATTGGTGGGTCTAAATTGACCATAAGTGTGCATGTGAGTGTGAATGGTTGTTTGTGTCTATGTGTCAGCCCTGTGATGACCTGGTGACTTGCCCTGTAGAACAGGATAAGCAGCTACAGATAATGGATGTGTGTGTGTGTGAGAGAGAGAGAGAGACTTTTAGAAGTTGAAAAGATACATGGTCAATAAACATGGAAATTGATATCACTACCTGCCTGTCTCTGTGCTTCAGTTTCCACCACATTCAGGGACCTGCTGCACCATCTTTGTGGCAAGAGACAGAATATTGTGGATGATGAATCTGTCTGTCTGTCAATGGTGAGGGGTGCAAGAGGTGAAGTGGAGGGAACATGGGTGGCTAATGGACCAGGAATGGCAGGTTTCAGGCATGACATGTGGAATGTGGGTGAGAGTCTACTGTGTCTGGGCAGGTTAAGCTTGTACATAATGTTGATGTATTGGATGATTTTAAAGGGGCTGATGTATTTGTCATCGAGTTTCTTGCAGATTTGTGGGTTCCTGATGTCTTTTCTTGACAGCCACGCTTAGTCACCTGGGTTATATTGGGGATTTCCCCTCTGTGATGGTCAGAAAAGTGCTTGTACCATTGTACTACTTACCCTAAGCACTGCTGGACACTGTCCCACACTTGTTCACTGCATTTAAACTACTCATCAACTGTGGGTACATTGGTGAGAGAATCATCCCATGGAAAGTGGAGAGGTTGATAGCCAAGTAAGCATTAAAAGGGTGTAAGTTGGGTGGCAGGGTGACACTGAGAGTGCTTAAATAAGTGCAATGGTGATTGAGTCCACCAGGTCTGTGCAATCATTAAATCAGAGACTGTGAAAGGTGAAGTGCAGGATGGGTGTTGTAGTCCATGGCAGCCATTGTTTGAAGTCTACTGTGAATGCTAGTAGAATCTTGAGTGCTTGCTGGTGCAAATGTGACTATCAATTATTATTATTTTTTGTGATCTGCAACTTTGCAGATATTAAGTAATCTATTATCTAATTGTCTTTAATAATCAATTGTGTTATTTGGTTTATACTTTTAAAAGAGTGATGCAATATGTAAGGAATAAAGGGCAATGGGGCAAGGTAAATAATCAATGATTAGAGGGTGGTGCGATGCCAATACCATCCTGAAGTTATTTTCCAACAACAGCAGATGCTGAAGTGTTTTATTGCTCTTATACTAACAACTGAACATTTTTAATTCATTAAAAAAACACTACATCACATTACCTATTTATACAGTAGTTACATTCAAGTTAGTTTTTATTAACACTTACATTCTAACAGATATCAGATTTTTCTTCACCAGCTTACCTACAGTTGTTCCACCAGCCCTTTTTTCTCATTTTAAGTTAATAAGGCAAAAAGTCCTGAATACTTTCCCATACCAGAAAACTTAGATACAGCTTTACATCTGACCGCTACAAAGCACCAACACTGAAGTCTCCTTCCAAAAAAGCTAAAATAAATGTTACAGAAAGTTCACAATATTATTGATGTTTTTACATATGTTTAAGTGGTTTGTCTGCCATATAAGCACCTGTGGAAATTGTTATTTTTGAAGCAATAATATATGAGAATGAGCACATTCATATAAACTGATGATTTACATTACAGCTGACACTATTGCTAGAGCTGCTCAGGAAAAAAAAAAAAAGTATGATTAATGCGTTAATGTACAGTGGTGCTTGAAAGTTTGCTAATCCTTTAGAATTTTCTATATTTCTGCATAAATATTACCTAAAACATCATCAGATTTTCACACAAGCCCTAAAAGTAGATAAAGAGAGCCCAGTTAAACAAATGAGACAAAAATATTATACTTGGTCTTTTATTTATTGAGGAAAATTATCCAATATTACATATCTGTGAGTGGCAAAAGTATGTG
>JAPEKO010000011.1:23272550-23284865 GCA_027576075.1 Cathorops hypophthalmus
TGTCATTTCACTGGTTTGTTTACATTCTAAGTGGAATTTATTTTATTTTATTGGACGTTTTGTATAAAGTTTTTATTTATCGGATTTGCAAAAAATAAAAATGCTCAGTTTCTAAAAATCCAGTGAATGTGGATAGAATAAAAGAGTTATTGCACTCAATCTTGCCATACATGGCTTATAGCCAACTCACCGCTACACACCTCATCGGCTATCAGCTCATGTACGACTCAATTTCGTGGAATAACTGTTAAACATCGCTTTACAATATGAGCAAATCATGAGTATAGTACCTCTCCATTATCAACTGACTTCATTGTTATAATCGTTTGTCGAGTAGTGTGGTTAATTTCTCATCTTTTTTTGATGTTTCAGACTATACTTGTCAACGGTTTAACTGTCGTGCCACTGTTTTCCAACCTCTTAAATACATATTGAAAATTGTATGAATATTTGAGCCTTGTACCACAACACAGTTCTCAGATATGATCGATCAGGTAGTGGTTTTGAAATACGTTTTTAATAAGGGTCTGACTCTGACAGCAGTTCCAGCTGTAATTTAAATTATTTCTATTAAAGCTTTACTGCCCTTTCATATTTTAAGTGTAGGTCATAAAAACAATTTTCCCTGGCACCCAATTATCTTTTTTTTTTTTAGTGGACCAATTTTATTAGGGATTTTTTTTTTTTAAATAGAACAAAATGAATTTAGGGCCACATGGCCATAAATTCTCCACTATTTTTTTCCTGCTTCACCATGATCCAATTCAAGACACTACATCATGTGTCACATGATGGGATTTCCCTGTTCTTGCAAGGCATTGTGGGATACAAATTTGAAACAGGAGAGAAGAATGGAGGACATGAGTGTGCGAATGAAACGTGAAAGACCGACTACAGGAACGGAAAGCGAGAACAAGAGACGTTATGTTGTGAAGGAAAGGAAACACAGGAAAACTAATAAATATCGACGGTCAGCGAGCACCTCGGTGTGATCAGCTGTTCGTTTAGTGACAGAATGATGTAACTGTCAGTGCACGGTCAAGGTAAACCTATAGATGGTAGTAATGCAACACTGGATGCCAGCTACCATAAAACCCAAAAGAAGAAGAAGGTAAACCTGTGCACGCGCACACAGACTTCCTCTGTCTACTTGACTGCGCGAAGCAAGCGATTTCATGCACATTATTTGTTAGGGAATCCCCTCAAATTAAATAACTTCCCAGCTACAGAATGGCCTGGGTTTTTTTGAGATATTACAGAAATAAACGTATATTACAATGACCAAATTTCAGAGGGAACTGAATTTCACCGATTTTATGAAATCAATAGGCCGTCTAGCTTTAAGTAAGTTGTTTTTCTTAAATCAAGTCTGGAAGTGTTGATTACTAGGCAGTTTAACATTTACTACTTAAATTCAGCCTTTCACATCAAATTCAAGTGCAAAATAAGCTCCACTGTGGCCACTTTTCCTTGCTGTGTCCGTCAAAACAAAAATAACAATGATTTTGTTGAGCATATCATGTCGTGTGTGGATGCAGACAGTATTTTGTGCCAGTACTTTAGTTAGGTTGGTTGCATTTTGTGAACTGTTTGATTGAACAATTTTGCACACTGAGTGACTTTTAATTTAGATGTTGATGGTTATGGGATTTGAATACACATTGAGATATTATTGTGCTGGAATATAAAGGTAGAGGCTGATCAGTATGTTTGTGTTTATCAAGATGACATCGAGGCTGCTATAAGTTACACCCTGACCTCGATTCGGTGGGCTTTTTCTTTTTAATTTTTCATTTCTGGTTGAGAGTACATCTATTTTTATTTTTTATTCCTTTTTTCTGTGTAGTTTTTTTCTCTATAATTGTAAAGCGACCTTGGGTATCTTGAAAGGCGCTATATAAATTTAACTTCTTCTTCTTCTTCTTATTATTATTATTATTTTGATCATTATGGTCTACAATGCAATAAACAAACAAACAAACCCATCTCAAAATATTAGAAAAATCATTTTGAGTTTGAATTAAACATTATAAATGCCGTGTATCTCTCAGTCTAGTCCAGTACACACAACCATAATCATGGGGAAGATTGCTACCTTGACATTTGTCCAGAAGACAATCAACATCAACACCCTCCACAAGGAGGGTAAGCCACAGAAGGTCGTTGCCGAAAAGGCTGGCTGGAAAAAGTGCACAAGCAACAGGGATGACTACAGCCTTGAGAGAATTGTTAGGAAAATTTGATTCAAGATCTTGGGAGACCTTCATAAGGAGTGGACTAAGGCTGGTGTCAGTGCATCAAGAGCCAACATGCACAGATGTCTTCAGGAAAGGGGCTACAACTGTTGCATTCCTAATATCAAGCCACTCCTGAACCAGAGACGACATCAGAAGTATCTTACCTGGGCTAAAGAGAGAAAGAACTGGACTGCTGTTCAGTGGTCCAAGGTCCTCTTTTCAGATGAAAGTAAATTTTGCATTTCATTTGGGAATCAAGGTGCTAGAGTCTGGAGGAAGAGTGGAGAGGCACAGAATCCAAGGTGTTTGAAGTCCAGTAGGGATTTTCCATAGTCTGTGATGATTTGGGATGCCATGTCATCTGCTGGTGTTGGTCCATTGTGTTTTATCAAGTCCAAAGTCAACACAGTCATCTAACAGGGGATTTTAGAGCACTTCATGGTTCTATTTGCTGACAAGCTTTATGGAAATGCCGATTTCCTTTTCCAGTAGGACTTAGCATCTGCCCACAGTGCCAAAACTACTACCAAATTGTTTACTGACCATGATATTACTGTGCTTGATTGGCCAGCCACCTTCCCTGACCTGAACCCCATAGAGAAACACAATCCAAAACTACAGATGAGCTGAAGGCCATTATCAAAGCAACTTGGGCTTCAATAATGCCTCAGCTATACCACAGGCTGACCACCTCCATGCCACACCGCACTGATGCAGTAATTTGTGGTAAAGGAGTCCCAACCAAGAATTGAGTGTTTAAATGAACATGCTTTTCAGAAGTTGGACATTTCTGGATTGTAAATCCTTTCTTGATTGATCTTAGGACATATTATAATTTGAGATACTAGATTTTGGGTTTTCATGAGCTATAAGCCATAATCATCAAAATTTAAACAAAAAAAAGGCTTGAAATATTTCACTTTCTGTAATGAATATAGAATATATGCAAGTTTATCTTTTTTGAATTACAAAGAACTTTTCATGATATTCTAATTGCTTTGAGATGCACTAGTAAACATGCATTTCATGGGTGCACACTTACACCCACATCTACACAGTATATCATTTCTATACATATATGATGAAATGTGAGGTGCACCTACAGATTACCATCACATAGGACTAGATATTTTTGGAAATGTGAAGAGGGAAAATAAAACTTCATTTATTAAATTTCCACTTTAAGTGTAACAAAGTTAATGCCCAGTCTTCTATTTTTTCCCCACAGGTTTCCCTTTATTAAAGGTACACTCTTCATGATTGTCCACTTCTCAATTTGATTTTGTGGGTAGTTCTGTTCATGGCGATATGATAATGCATGTCCCAGAAAGGAACATGAGTAACACTTTTCAGGAATTCTCCTAATAGTTGCTATAAGGGTGCTGACTGCTTAATAAGTCCAAATTATGACACCTGTACAGGATTTCTATGCTCTACCACTCAGCAATAATTGTGATATGAACTATGTATGCAGCTCAGCATAGTCAAAACGCTGCATGATTTAGTTACATATATTGGCTACATGAATCCATGTAATCATACTATATTTTTAATGTTAACAGACACTTATTTGTACATTGTGTGATTTTGCTTAGGGAGAACAGATTATGGTAAACAGGTCTGTCCCGGTTGCCTTAAACCCAAGCAGGTTTACCTCAAGACTGAGGGTGAGAATATTTATGAGTTTATTCTACCTTAAAGAATTACATACGTATCTAACCTACCATCTTTAGTAAACTGAAGACTGTGCAGTATCTTAATGTTAATACTGCTTTAGACTGGAAAATTAACAGTATATCAGTTGTCACTTTTTAGCCCTAACGCTAAGGTGCAATATGTGTTCATAAGGTTATGTGTAAGCCTCTTATTTTATGAATGCTTTTCTCATATGAATAATATGTTAATTGATATTTACAGTGTAACACCATATACTATTGTGGCAGCGGGGGCGTGGTCGAGTGCCAGTTTGTGGATGGACAGCAAAGCTGGGGAACATGAGTGGCAAAGTGGACAAACCCGTGTTAATAGTGTGTGCATGTCTCTCTTGCAGTGATGGCTGAGAGCTAATAAGGGGAAGAGAGTGGAGAGGAGCAGTTGAGCCAAGCTTCAGACTAAGTTAATGTTGCGAGTATATGTTGTGTTTAACTGCTGAAAAGAAAACTGTGTGAATTAAGTGTCTGTTTACATCCGAACTCACCTGAACCAGTGCTTCAGTGTCCACCCCAATCAGGGAAGTGTTACACCAATGCTGAAACCTGGGATACGGAAGCAAACCACCACCATAGAGTCCTCACCATTTAAAGACCTCATCCATGCCCTCGCCACTGCCTAACAGAATCAGCACCAGGTGGAGTGGCACTTTGTGGCACCAACAAGGAGGAGTGGCACTTTGAGGTCCAGCAGGAGGACCACAAGGCACTCCTACATCTCATCATGCTTGCAAGTGCCCCAGCCACCGAGTCAGCGGGCTTCCCTATGTCACCCTGACAAAAATGGGGCCGCATGAAAACCCAGAGGCTTTCCTAGTGCTCTTTGAGTGAGCCACAGAGGCATAGGGATGGCCAGATGAGCAGCGAGTGGCTCAATTACTGCTGCTCCTTGCTGGCAAAACTCAGCTTGTGGCCAAGCAGCTGGCTGCTGACAACAGGCAGGAGTATGCAGACCTTAAGTGCACTATCCTACAAAGAGTTGGCTGTACACCTGAGCAACACCATCAGTGCTTCTACATACTGACCCTGGAGGAAGTTGGCTGGCCATCCATGTACAGCCAGCAGCTCCAGAACACCTGCTGGCAGTGGTTGGAGACAGAAGATTGTGATGTCGAGGAGAGCAGATGATCATGACATCAAGTGGTTCATCAAAGCGGTTGCATTGGAACAGTTCATCCCTTGGTTACTAAGAGGGGCAGTGGAGTGGGTCCAGTACCACTGCCGGGTATTACTGGATCACGCGATCAAGTTGGCTGAGGACCATCTGGCAGTGGTTCCAGTGGCAGGCGGATATCCTGCCTCTTCGTGCTTCACCCTCTTGTCCTGCCCCTTCCTCCTGTCCCCTTCCTGTACCATGGAAGCAGGGGCTATATTCAGGCTGTAACCAAACATCGATCCACCAAAGATTGGTGTAAGGTGAGGCATTGGATACAGCACATTCAGTGAGGGTCAGGTGTGTGCACAGGGACAGTCACAAATACCTGCAGCTATTGGTAAAAATCCAACTTCGGGGAATAAATTATAGTGTCAAGGCAGCAGTTAACCAGTGCCTCACCCACCTACTAATTCTGGGAATGGATTGGCTGGAGTTTCGGAGCTTAACAGAGCAAGTACTGGTGGGTAGGTCCTGCAGTAGCACATCCCGGGGGGATCACAGTGTGATGTTCTCTGGGGAAGCTATCCCAGAGCCATCTATATCAGCCCCACTCTATAGTGACACAAACAGTGGGAAGTATGCCACCCTTCCCCTTTTTTCTCAGGGATTCCCTAACAGATTTCCTTCTGGAGCAAGTGTGAGATGAGACTCTGTGGCATGCTTTTGACCAAGTGAGTAGTCAGTGGTCAGAATCTCCAGCCAAATGTTGCACTCTCCCACTTGTACTTTTCCATAATTAAGGACAAGCTGTATCAAGTGATGCAAGACACTCAGACTAGAGAGAAGATAGTACAGTTATTAGTACCAAAAAGCTACAGGGAATTCATATTTTACACGGCTTATTATAACCCAATGGCTGGGTACCTAGGGCAAGATTAAACCTGTCTCATCACCCATTTCTACTGTCCAGGGATTCACAGGGGTGTCTTCAGGCGGTGTGCCACATGTCACAAGTGCCAACAAGTAAATCCAGTGACCTCCACAAAACTGCCATTGTGCCCTCTTCCCCGAATCAAGACTCCGTTCGAAAGAATTGGGATGGATCTTGTTGGGCCATTAGATTGGACTGCATGAGGGCATTGCTTTATTTTAGTCCTGGTGCACTATATAACGTGATACTTGGAATCAGTGCCGCTGTGTAACATTTCTGTACACAATGTCGCAAATGCACCATTTTAAAATTAGCTCTTGAGTCGGGATTCCGAAAGAAATCCTGACTGATCAGGGCACTATGTTTATGCCATGCACACTTTGCAAATTCTATCATTTGCTAGGGGTTAAATCAATCTACACAATTGTTTATTACCCACAGACAGACAGCTTGGTCAAGCAATTTAACCAAACCCTTAATAATTTACTTTAAGTTCGTGCATGAAGACACTTGTAACTGGGATAAATGGCTCAAGCCTGTTATTTGCAGTACAAGAGGTCCCATAAGCCTCCATGGGGTTTTCCCCATTTGAATTGTTATATGGGCACAAGCCTCATGGTGTCTTCGATGTCATACGGGAAAATTTGGAGGAGGGATATTCTAATAAATAAAGCTAAATTCAGTATGTTCTCAACCTGCATGCAAACTCCACACACACAGCCACATAACCCAGGAGAATTTGTGGCAGGTGCAAGAGCGTCAGTCCTAACTATACAACAGGGGTGCAAGCCTTTTGGGAATTCAGACTAGAGGATAAAGTTCTTGTATTATTGCCCACATTAAGCTCTAAATTACTTGCCAAGTGGCAAGGGTCCTTTGAGGTCACATAGTGAGTTGGGGATGTCGATTATAAGGTGGTGCAAATGGATAGAGGGAGGGTACCGGAGATATGCCACCTCAACATGCTCAAACTATGGATATGAGGGGTCCCTGTGACATTGGCAATGGTAGTTCCATAGATGGAGGAGCTGGGGCTGGAGGTAAAAATTGAAAGCCACTGTGCAATCCACCCCGGTCCCCTGTGGAGGTTACCTCTCACTGTCCCAAGTTGCAGAGGTTGCCACATTGCAAACAGAGTTGTCTGACATGTTCTCACTTCTTCCAGGTCGCACTCACCTCTTAGAACACCACACTGAGACACCCCAGGAGTGGTGGAGCGTAGCTGCCCCTATTACACACTCAAACACAAGAAAACTGTGGTTTGGGATGAACTCAAGGCCATGCTTGAAATGGAGATAATTAAGGAGCTGCACAGCAACTGGAGCAGCCCGGTGGTTTTGGTCCTCAAGACTGATTAGTCAGTCTGGTTCTGTGTGGACTACTGAAAGGTCAATGCGGTGTCAAAATTAACTGCATATCCAGTGCCTTGTATTGATTTAACTGCTCAACTGGTTGGGCGTGGCTCATTTTTATTCAACATCTCAACATGCGGTCCGCACTATTGCCAAAATTTAATGATCAGTATTTTGAACAACTTGTACCATATTGCATCACCATTCACTTTGATGTGAAATAAACTCTCTAAATAATAAAGTCTCTATTGTATTGACTTTTTTTCCTTTGTTTTGTTTTTAGGGTGGGAATTCAATAAAATTATAAGTAAAATATAGCCTTCTGCCCAAAATGTTGAACTGGTAAAACTCAGCTGTAGATGTCACCAGAATCCACAAAATGAACCCTAATATTTCAAAATGTTATGGGGCGCATGCCCCAAGGCCCCTCACCCCAATACGCTTTCCAGTTTTTCTAAGGGAATCCCTATAGTGGTAGACAGGAAATCCATCCAGCTCATCGTCAACAGCTAGGAACCCAGGATTCTGACATTTTATATGAAGATGTGTGTGTGTGTATTTATACAGACTGTGACTCTTGAGTACCTTATAGCGCCAGGGAGAAAGAGGGTTACATACACACTTATGTCTTGGAATGTGTGACATACCAGTGCAGTCGCAGAGCATGTAGGAATGCAGACAGGCCCTCCATCACAAGCAGAATACACACTGTAAGTGTTGCAAAGGCTGGGAAAATAATAGACAAGCTGAAGAATCCACCGCCACTTGCGGAGGCCAGGCCCATGTGCATCACCATTCCCCATAGCACCTCCGACAGTTCTGTGGGAGAGAGAGAACTGAATGTCTTGTATATATGCTTGCATTTATGAGGTGCATGTGCATGTTTGTGAGTACTCACGTGCATGGGCCAGGCTAAGAGCCCAGAGACGCAAGTAGGAAGCGGTGTTGGAAATACAACCAAGACAGTATTCAATGGTGTGGATGGCCTGGTGGACTGCTACATCCCCAAAGTTAAACTGCCGAGAGAGAGAGAGTGTACCCATTATTGGGAATTACAGGTAATATACAGATTCACCAATTCCAGAATCCATGCTCTTTTTAATACATATTATAATACACTCATGCGTGCGTGTGCGTGCACACACACACACACACACACACGATTATATATGAACCCCCTATGATTTAAGGATGGATATTGTTCTCAAATAATATTCTACTCATTTATGAAGAATTGAGCATGCTAGACCTGACTGTAATTTTCTACATCTTATCCTTTCATTGAGTAAGCTACAATGAGTGTCAGTAATGGCGTTGTGAGTCGAGACTAACCGAACGACAAACATGGCTTTCCAAGATTACAACGCCCAAAGTTTACAGTGCCCCGTCTCCCTCTTAAGTTCAGCCGACTGTCGTTAACTGTTAATCAACAGTGCTACTTAAGCCTCTCCCTCGCACACCTTCAATGCGAAATATCATTCTGCGTTTACCGTCATAGTGAGCCTTTCTTGTCTGTCTGTCTCTAGTTTCCTGAACCTTTGCTACGTTTACCCATTTAACTCTAGTCTGCTCTCTACTATTCTGTTTGCCCTGAATGCTTTCTGACTACGATTTTGCTTACTGATTTGACTACGCTTCCTTATTTGCATCCCTGCTCTCCCCTGCATTAACATCTGTGAGTGCCTGCATTCTGACAATGAGTCATTTCTTGTGTAAATAATAGTTGTCATAGATAACCTGTTAACACTCTCCTTCCTGAACTAACTTCCACAGCAAACAGAAAAAAAAAAAAAAGCAGTCCTCCCTTAGCAGTGAATAACCCACATGCACTTTTTTATAATTTAATGTACCATGTATAGGAGTTCTGTAAAGTAGGATATCAGAGTGAAGAAAGTTAGGCTATAGCATATAATATCTATTCTGGTTAAGCAAGGAAATTTGTTAAATTAGGTTATATATGCACATCTCTCATCAATTATGCAAAATTGTCAAACAAGAAATTATACTCATGCAGGCATGCAAGTGTATACACATGCATGCATGCGCACACACACACTGTTTCTCTCTCTTACCGGCTCTTCCTCTGAGTGCTTGAACAGAAAAGGAAAATGATGGAAAATGAATAGAAATGGAAATTATTCAAGTATTTTAGAAACCCAAATTTCAAAATTGATAAAACTACTACGAGTGGGGTTGTCAACTTTGTGACCAAATTCCTGGTGGTGTTTTTTTTATTGATTGATTGATGTACTCTCCCCCCCAATTGTTGTGGATAGTCCATTATTCATACAATCTTTTCTTTTTATATATAAAATCAAAAGTTTACTGGTCACTTTTACATCTGTACACCTGCTCATTTATGCAATTATTAATTTGCCAATCATATGGCAGCAGTAGGATGCATAAAATCATGCAGATACAGGGGAAGAGCTTCAGTTAATGTTCACATCAAAGATCAGAATGTGGAAAAATGTGATCTCTGTGACTTTAGCCATGGCATGGTTGTTAGTATCAAATGGGCTTGTTTGAGTATTGGGTTCCTCTCCTGTCAGCCAAGAACAGGAATCTGAGGCTTTCATGGACACATTCACCAAAACCAGATAGCTGAAGACTGGCAAAAGACTAGATGGGTTTTGTTTGTTTAACCTTCACCTGTCCAGTTTAGGTGGGCCTGTGCCCACTGTAGCCTCAAATTCCTGTTCTTAGCTGACAGGAGAGGAATCTGATATGGTCTTCTGCAGTTGCACCTCGTTCTTCTCAAGTTTCAATGTGTTGTGCATTCTGAGATGCTTTTCTGCTGACCACAGTTGTAAAAAGTGGTTGTCCCAGTTACTGTAACCTTCTTGTCAGTCTGGCCAGTCTGCTCACTGGATTTTTATTTGTTGTTGTTGTATTATTCTATGTAAAAGATTGACTATGAAAACCCCAGGAGATCAGGAATTTCTAAACTGCTCAAACCGGCCCATCTGGGACCAACAGCCATGTCACAGTCACTGAAATAACATTTTTCAAATTTTGATGTGGATATTAACTGAAGCTTTTGTATCTGCACCTGCATCGACATCATTTTTTTGCACCTTGCTTGGCTGAGTAAAAGTTCAGAATATTAATATGAAAGGCTTGCATTCGATTGTTATTAGTAATGAAGAAAACTTCAGGGGGCTGACAGAAATGCTGACACGGATTGACAGTTATTGTTATAATGCCTATCACAGTATATCGGAGGTGAAATTCAATAATGAATATAAACTCAAATGGCAAATTTTCAACTTTAAGTTGAGGGTATTTCAATCCAAATTGGGTGAATGTTGCATGAATTGCAACAATATAATATGTGACACCCCCCCCCAAAAAAAAAAAAAGTTGGCTGCATAGTTGTTCCATGGTCAAACATGTTATTCCTGTATTATTTTAATTACAAATATGCAGATAAAAGTTACAGAGTTGACTTAAAGTGTGGCATATGCATTTAGAATCTGTTGCTATTAACTTTCAATAACAAGTCTAATGTGCTGTCACGATCAGTGAACCAAGGCATCTTCAGCCTGAAAAATCAAAACAAGCCAATCTGAGAGATAGCAAAACCATTAGGTGTGCCCAAATCACCTATTTGGTACATTCTTAAAAAGAAAGCAAGCACTAGTAAGCTCAGGAGTCCTAAAAGGACCACAGAAAACAATTGGTGGACAAGAATTCTTTCCTGGTAAAGAAAATCTTCACAACAGTTGTCCAGATCAAGAACACACTCCAAGAGGTAGGCATACATTGCTTCTTTAAAGTTTGTGAACCCCTTACAATTTTCTGTATGTTGCATAAATTTGACCTGAAATATCATCATATCTTCATCCAAATCCTAAAACTAGGTAAAAAGAACCCAATCAAACCAAATGCCGCAGAATTTTTTAATATCTTTGTCAGAAAATGTATGTGACCTTCTAGGAATGAGTGTATTTAAAGGAATAATTGCAGTTAGGGTGTTTTAAATCAAAGGGATGACAATCAGGTGAGAGTTTATCAGGCCCTCCCATGTTTCAAGAACACAGACTTGGGTCTTCAAAATCAAAATCTGGTTTTCACCACACAGGTTTATAGGTGTGCGCTATGCCTTGATCAAAGGATATTGCTGGAGACCACAGAAAGAGAGCTAATCAATGCTCACCAGGCTGGAAAAGGTTAAAAAAAATTTAAGAGCTTATCTCCACCAATCCACTGTGGGCAGACAACATAAAAATAGAGTAATTTAACACCACTGTTACTCTCCCAAGAAGTTGTCATCTAGCAAAAAAGTCATTCCAAGGGCACATCCAATTTGTGACTATTATGGCAAGTCACAAAGAATTCCAGGGTAATATATAAGGACTTACAGGCCACTCTAGCATTGAATAATGTCAATGTTCATGAGTCCATCATCAGGCAAATACTGAAAAAGAATGTCATACATGGCAGAACAGCAAGGAAGAAGTCCCTCCTCTCCAAAAAGAACATTGCTGCCTGTCTGAAGTTTGCTCAAGACTACATAAGCAAGGATATACTCACATTAGGTGAGCCATACCATACCTGAGCACATTTGACCCCCCCACGTCCGGTATGATTGACTATTGTGATCGCTACATACCATGGTTAGGTATGGTTCATTTGGACCATTTGAAGAGGTGCACTTGAGCACATGCAGTGTGTTTGCTAACCGCATGGAACGCGAACGCTATAGTGGGCACTTTTCATTTCACTGGAGAATATTTGGGCTAATAATGGGTCTGGTTCTCACCTTATTCATCTCATATCATCTCTAGCTGCTTTATCCTGTTCTATAGAGTTGCAGGCAAGCTGGAGCCTATCCCAGCTGACTTCAGGCGAAAGGCGGGGTACACCCTGGACAAGTCACCAGGTCATCACAGGGCTGACACAGACAATCGTTCACACTCACATTCACACCTACAGTCAATTTAGAGTCACCAGTTAACCTAACCTGCATGTCTTTGGACTGTGGAGG
>JAPEKO010000011.1:24111549-24121774 GCA_027576075.1 Cathorops hypophthalmus
ACACACACACACACACACACACACACACACACACACACACACACACACACCCACATATATATATATATATATATTCTGAATGCTATCTCTGTTTGTCTCTGTAGTGACTCTGAGGACAGGATATGCCTCTCTAAGCCCCGCCCTCGCCGCGCTCTGGAACAAAGCCCTTCCCCTTTACCCCGCCCTCCTCCTCCATCACGGAGACGACCCGTCCCTCCTCGCACACTCCTCCCACTGACCCAATCCAGCACAGCAGGAAACATGGAGGACATTATCAGAGGGACACGACTGTGAGACATGTCTGTCTGTCTGTCTGTCTGTCTTTTACTCTGTGTCTCCTTGATTTTTCTGTTTTTCAACCCTCTTTTCTCAGTACACTCTGTGTGTGTGTGTGTGTGTGTGTGTGTTTTATATATATATAATTTTTTTTTAGCCCCTTTTACATAGTCTATTTAAGGTGGGAATGTTGCACCTTTTTCTGCCTCACCATTGTGTACACAACATCCGAATACAGAATCGGGGGTTGTCTGTGTTTTTCTGTCTCTGATCTGGAACACTCAGTTCACCTTCTGTTACTGGTTTGAAATCAACACCACTATCCTTGGTGTATTTGAATTTTTGATGCGTAGTATGTTATACGTCGCATTAGACGCTGCCGCTCTGTTGTGCTAGATGTCACATTTCTGATTTGGGAATGTTAGAATGCTGTGTAAAAGCACGTACTGGCATGACTTTTTACCAGCTTTGTTTGACTCCGTGTAAACAGCCAAGGCCATCATAATGAGGGGCCTTCTTAACGGCAGTATTGCAGGACCTCTGTGTAAAATGGGCTTGTGTGTGTGTGCGCGTGCGTTTCAGAACCCCAGCTGGTGATCATCTCTCCTCTCCTGCGATGACTCTCAGCAGGAACACACTCCTACCCCCCATTGGCACTGCAGACAAAGAACACACACACTCTGGACATCACACACACTCTCAGGTAACATACACACATGTGTGGTGTACATACATCACTGAACATCTTCACTGGTTAGTGTGCAAGGGTTACATAGTGAACATTGTTTGTTTATATGTTGGTGTGTGTGTGTCTATGTAGCGTCACCGAGCTCCCTCCAGTCATGCTCATAGTTCTGTAGCAGATGAAGCCAGCAGCTTGCTGGCCTTCTCCAGACCCAACACCACGCACACATTCAGGGTACGTGTATATACACACACACACATGCGTTCCATTTCCTGGTGTGTAAATTCCAGGTTCAGACCAAAGATGTGTTTCATCTTTGTTCCATGGAAGATAATGTAGATCCATCATCAGATACTTAATCAGGTCAAGAAAACACTTGAACTCTGTGTGTGTGTGTGTGTGTCTTTCAGTCAGATACACCTCATCGCCGCTCTTTCACTGTACTAGACAACAGCGGACCGATAAGACCAGGCAGAGCCTCCGTGGGCACAGGTATATATACACACACACACACACACACACACACACAGAGCAGAGATTAACAACATAATACTTGCAGATTAACATATAACATTCTTCCTGCTTCGTGTGTGTGTGTGTAGATTCCTTAGGTATTGGTGTAACAGGGATTAGCTTGGGTATTAGCAGCTCTTCCTTCTTGGACTCCTTTACTGCTCATACCCTTGACCACTCCCCTACTGAGGATGGGGAGGAGCCAGAAGTCAGAGCCCTGCCCCCCGGTCAGTGAAAGAGTCATTTTCAGACTCTGACTCAGATTTATTTATTTACATATTCAAGCTGCACACACCGAGACCTGGGTAACTGCGTTTCGTTCTTATCATGTCACATGGTTTGAATGACAATAAATCCGAGTCTGATTTCTTCACTTCTGACAATGTTCTTCAGTTAACTTACTCTTTAATCAGTCTCTCTCTCTCTCTCTCTCTCTCCCTCCCTCCCTCTCTCTCTCTAGCGCTGCTTGTTCCAGCGTCTGTCCGGTCACACAGTAGAGGAGGCCTGATGACTCGTGGCAACAGACCAGGACCTTAACACACACACACACGCACATATATATATATACACACACACGCAAACAGAGCAGTTCTCAGCAGATATTTTTCTGCTACCTTTATGTATTGTTATTATTATTTTGATGATTATTATTGTTACTGGATTTTTTTTTTAAGAGTCCTATTTTTGTACAACTGCCAAAGACAATAACTAACTAACACACACACACACACACACACACACACACAGTGCCATGTTGTTACTGTAGACCTTTTTGGTTCCTGTGTAATATAAATGAGACAATGACGAACACTACAGGTCACATGAATTCTGAGCATAATGGGGGATTTTTTTTATTATACTTTTTTATTGATTGTTGTCAGGAAAAAGCCTTTGTGATTAAAGCCTTAGTGCTGCAAGCCATACCATACACACACACACAAACATACACTTTAATGTTTAAATGGGGAAATTAATATTACATTTTAATGATGAAATAAAAGTTTTTTTCAAAACTTCACTATGGCTATCTCACTCACTTTCAATTGGTCATTTACCCTTGTCTACTTCCAGTCATTCGCTTCTCCACTTCTCTTTGACTACTTCCGTTCATCTTTTTCCATCCTTGTCCACAACCCCTTGTCTGCTGCATCTCTTCAGTTATTCCTCATCTATTTTCCCTCATGCATTTACCTTCATTAAGTTAACCCAGAGGGTGGCACGTTGGTGTAGTGGTTAGCGCTGTCGCCTCACAACAAGAAGGTCCGGATTCGAGCCCCGTGGCCGGCGAGGGCCTTTCTGTGCGGAGTTTGCATGTTCTCCCCGTGTCCACATGGGTTTCCTCCTTGCTGCTCCGGTTTCCCCCACAGTCCAAAGACATGCAGGTTAGGTTAACTGGTGACTCTAAATTGACCGTAGCTGTGAGTGAGTGTGTGAATGGTTGTCTGTGTCTATGTATCGGCCCTGTGATGACCTGGCGACTTGTCCAGGGTGAACCCCGCCTTTCGCCCGCAGTCAGCTGGGATAGGCTCCTGCTTGCTTGCGACCCTGTAGAACAGGATAAAGCGGCTAGAGATAATGAGATGAATGAATGAGATGTGTCCTACTAAATGTAATTAAGTAATGCAGGCAAGTCTAACTTATACCAAATGCTGCGGGAGGGGTGTTTGTTTGTTTTTTGCTTTCCATTCTCACAAATCAGTTAAAAACCAGACTTGTCTTTTAACAACATCTGAAGCAAAAGAATGAGCCATGTCCCAATATTGCATACATCAAATGCAAGAGCTTACATGCTCAGTTTCCTTGACTGTCATTGAAAGTGCCCACAAACACTATTATAATTTGACCCATATTGAGTTCCGCCACAAAAGCAACTGAGATTATAGAACACTGATGGCCTCTTAACTGAATTTACACTACATTACAGGCATTTAGCAGATGCTCTTACCCAGAGCAACATACAACAGGACCCCGACATACCCACAGCAGTGGGCAGCCTGGGGAGCAGTTGGGGGTTAGATGCATTGCTCAATGGCACTTCAGCCATTCCTGCTGGTCCTGGGAATCAAACCAGCGACCTTTTGGTCCCAAAGCTGCTTCTCTAACCTTTAGGCCATGGCATGTAATGTTGCTAAAGTTTAATTCATTCTCTCCGTGTTGAGAAAATCCTTGTATAAAATCAAAACCTCTGTACAAGACAGAAACACCATTCTATATTTAAAGTGAGGTACCAGCTTAACCATAAGTGCTTATTTTTGTATTTATATTTAAAAAAAAAAAAAACTTATGCAGTGTACATATTGCACTTTACATGGGCTAATTATACACAAAGTTCACATCATAAAATTAAAATCATTTCATAGAACCATGATTTAACAAAACACAAACATAGTATTTGGCGATTACTCTAGAAGTCATATGACTGACTGTTAACAGTTATACTACTGCTTTGTGAGAGAGTATGGATTCTTATCTTGCAGCTTTGCATATATTAATACATGCATCTACAATACATGAAGCATCATTTTCCTAATTCCAGGCTTCATTATTCTCCTTACAGCAGAATACAGGGCCTGTTCTAAAATTCTCAACATGTGTATTAGTCTATGTTAGGCAGTATGGTATCGCAGTGGGTCATGTTGGCTCCTAACTCAGGTTACTGTCTGTGCATGTTCTCCACTGGTAACACCATTTATCTCATTTGTTTGTATATACAATTTAAAACAAAAAACCCTATCCAATAATAACACCCATCTCTGGTATCATTTGTCACATTGGGTGGCACGGTGGTGCAATGGTTAGCACAGTCTGTTCTGGGTTCAAACCCAGCGACCAGCGAGGGCCTTTCTGTGTGGAGTTTGCATGTTCTCCCTGTGTTCGTGAGGGTTTCCTCCGGGTGCTCCGGTTTCCCCCCACAGTCCAAAGACATGCGGTTAGGTTAATATGGGACGGCTTTGGGCTGAGATGCCCTTGAGTGAGGTACCTAACTCCCGAGGTTAATATGGGATGGCCTTGGGCTGAGGTACCCTTGAGCGAGGTACCTAACTCCCCCCCGGGTGCTGTTAGTATGGCTGCCCACTGCTCTGGGTGTGCGTGTGTGCTCATTGCTCACGTGTGTGTTCACTGCTTCAGATAGGTTAAATGCAGAAAGGAAATTTCACAAGTGTGTGATGAATAAAACTGTGCTATTTACCTTTGCAAAACCAACTCTAAAGCTGTCATGCTTTAGAGTTGGTTTTTTAAATCAAATAAAAATGCTTTTACTTGATTTAAAAAAAAAAAATCATTACTGACTCTAAATATTCAAAATGTTTTTGAGCTGCTGAAAATTGCCCTGTTAAGCCTGTAATATTAATTCATACTCAATTTTGATTTGGCAGGGGCTCTGAAATGCATACACCGATCAGGCACAACATTAAAACCACTGACAGGTGAAGAGAATATACAGAGGATATTACACAGTCTCCTCTTTATTATATCGACGCATACTTAAAAAAAAAAAGGGGGGGGGTGTCTCAGTGGGAAAACACCGGGAGTGACATCATTGGAGTGAAATACGTCACTCAGATCCACGATGTATTTCATACGAAAAATGCAAGTTTTTCAACACAAGAAGATAAACTTCATATCTTCAAGCCAACGTGTGATGTTCTTTTTATTATATAGACACATTCACAAACAAAGTACCCAAATTTATCAAAACAACTCGTCCATTTCCTCATGATTGAAGATATTAAAAAATATGTTACTCAATGTCCTGGATGTAGCTTGTATGAAAAATACGAGTGGCACATTTCCCAGTAAAACACTTGTCTATCATCATACTGATTACCTCATTACAACTGCATTTGTCAAGGGGTGGGCTATATTAGACAGCAAGTAAACACTAAGCCCTCAAAGTTGTGTTGGAAGCAGGAAAAATGGGCAAGCGTGAGAATCCGAGCAATTTTGAAAAGGGACAAATTGTGATGGCGAGATGACTGTCAGAGCATCTCCAAAATGGCAGGTCTTGTGGGGTGTTCCCAGCATGCAGTCAACAGTACCTATCAAAAGTAATCCAAGAAAGGACAACCAGTGACTCAGTAACAGAGTCATGGACATCCAAGGCTCCTTGATGTGCATGGGGAGCGAAGGCTACTCCGTCTGCTCTGATGACACAGAACAGCGAGTGTAGTACAAATTGCGGAAAAAGTTCATACCATCTCTGATAGAAAGGTGTCAGAATACATTGTGCATCACAACTTGCTGCACATGGGGCTATGTAGCCACAGACATGTCCGAGTGCACATACTGACTCCTGTCCACTGCTGAAGGCACCTACACTGGGCAAGTGAACATCAGAGCTGGTGTTACTTTGCCATGCATCACCCACCTAAACGTTACTTCAGACCAAGTACTACCTTTCATAGCAATAGTATTCCCTAATGGCAGTGGCCTTGTTCGGGAATGGTTTGAGGAACATGACAAAGAATTCAAGGTTTTGACTTTGCCTCCAAATTTCCAAGATCTCAATCTGATCAAGCATCTGTGGTATGTGCTGGACAAATAAATCCAATCTATGGAGGTCCTACCTCACAACTTATAGGACAAAGGATCTGCTGCTAATGTCTTGGTGCCAGATACCACAGCACACCTTCATAGGTCTTATGGAGGCCATGCCTCGAAAGCTCAGAGCCGTTTTGCGGCACAAGAGGAACCTACACAATATTAGATAGGTTGTTTTAATGTCATGGCTGACTGGTGTACATTGTGTCATCTGAGATACCTTATTTGTCATCATGCCTCAACTTAACTGCATACAGAACCAACGTTGGTAGAAGACGAATTTGGATGGCAAAAAATACACACATCAGATAATAAAAATACAAAAACAAGAAATGACCGAGACATCATAAAACACTCTAGGACTGTTCCTTATAATGACCGTTCACATTTGCCATCCAACTTTGCAACACTATCTCAGTGTTTGCATGCATTATTCTAAGATGTGACTGCTTATGCAGAGTAATGTGTGAGGTCCTTTGCGACTTCTCAGTTGCTTTGGGTATGATGATACAATCCGTCTTGGATGTAACCAGGATGCTCTTTGTCTTGGAGGTGGACAGATCCTCCAGTAGCTTGTTAGCAACTGAACTTCAGAGTTTCTTGAAAAAATTAGAGCACTAAATAGAAGCTCCAGGAATAGCACTGTGAGAAGGCACTATTCTCCCACCCTTCATCTGGCCAAACGCGTTACCTTTTATTAAGGGTGTGCAGCTGATGTCTTGCCCAAACTGGAGTTTAAAAGATAAAGAGAATGTGAAAGTATATTAGAGCATCCAGATACACTGAAATAGTAATAAATGCACAAAGATTCCACAAAAAAACCTGTGAAAATACACAGTATATCTCTAAAGGCTGAGCTTTTTGTGTAATAGGCAAAATGTGATTAACCTGCAGGATGCTGGTTGCTTGCACTACTCCCAAAAGAGGACTGGAAATTGTGGATCGTTTCCTGCAGTATCTGTCTTTCTCTTCCCTGAAATTAATATATGTGATTATAACAAAATAGTTTATAAACATGGCACCAAAGTACTTTGAATATTAACAGGAAAAGGTATCAAAATTAGGACAAAGTTGTCAACCAGTTTTTAACAGAAAAAGGTACCTTTCCAGCATTAAGTTCAGAAATGGCTGCTAGAATCTGTTGTCTGGGCCCATCTGTTTTAATCCCTAGCTCCTGCAGATCTCTGTCAGTCAGAGTCAAAAAGGCCTCCATGTCTACCTGCAGATAAAACAATGAGTAAATTAGAAAGATGAATAAACAAGCATCCAATCAGGGCTCAACATTAACAGTTGTCCAACTGTCCGGGACAATCAAATGTTTGGACTGGACAAATCAAATCTGCATCTGCATATCCGACAGGCCAAGCTGAATAGTTGTTGAAAATCACCATTTTGATAGTAATTATTCAAGAGTTACATCAATAAAGTTCCAACAAAACCAATTCAATCCCCTCAGTGATCTGGTTGTATCATCGTTTACGAAATTCCAGGAAAGCCGAGTACAGCAGGTGCATGTATAAAAATAACCACGTTGTACTATCTAATTATAGATTATTAGACTTTGAATTCATCGAAATCAGAGAAATTGTGATCAAATACTTCAATAAATTAAATATCTGTGGCGAATTTTGATTTCATTCGGACATTTATTCCATTTTTCTTTTATATGGTACATGTTAATGATCACAAATTTTGTCAAATATTTTGCAGGAATTTTACGACAGTGCCAAACTCACTTATGATTTGTCTTCATTCACAACGTGATTCTGTCACCCTTATCATGTCCAACTTGTTTTCTTTCGGTTTCAATTCTTTAATTTAATTTATACTTCAGGTTTTACTGGATTAATCAAGATTTAACTTTATTTCCTCCAGAAGATTTGAATTTGGGTGAGCCTAACTCCTAAACCTGCAGATCAGGTAATGGGTTATAGAAACACATGCACCATATTGTGGCATCGGATAGTTTTTGTTTATTGTTACAGTTAAAGTTTTATTGAAAAATTATAAATCATTAAAGCATAATGATCATCATAATGATACCTGCTTTTTGTTAACCGCTTTATTTTCATTTGAACTAGTGAATACATAGTAATAAAACGATTATGGTCAGGACAAGTGAAAAATCTTGCTGCTTGTCCGAATGGACAATTGGATTAAAAAAGTTAATGTCGAGCCCTGATAATTACAATGATTGGGTATAGGTGTAACTTAGTCAAAGAGAAAATCAAATATTTGTGCTTATTCTCAATATTTACTTTCTTTGTCATAAAAGTTATTTAGATAACATTTAAATACAAGTTGTTACAGACTTTACAGACATCCCTTTCGATACCTCCTGTTCTTCAAAGATGGGCTGATATTTCTCCAGGGAAAGTTTTCTTAGTATACCTGAAAGCTCGTCTGTAAAAAGGAATAAGGGGAAGGTAAAAATCACAACATTATCAGTGGGTTTGGAAATTATTCAAACCACTTCACATACATTATTTTTGTACATTTTACTGTGTTTTACATTTACAGCACCAATTCTTCTGGGGTAAGTCTCTACAGACTACAAGGGTTTGAACTGCCATCTTCAGGTCTTTCCACAAAATTCCAATGGGGTTGAAGTCTGGGATTTGGCTGGGCCACTCAAGGACATTCAGAGACTTGTCACAAAACCATTCAAGCATTGTCTTAGCTATATTTTTCAAGTTATTGTCCTGCTGAAAGGTTAAACCTCACCATAGTCTGAGGATGTATCCACTCGAACAAGTTTTCAGTAACCTCTCTATATTTGGCTACATTCATCCTTCCCTCAATTCTGACCAGTCTCCCTTTCCTGCCACTGAGAATTACTTCCATACTCTGATACTGCCACCACCATGCTTCACAGTAAGGATGATATTAGCCAGTTGATGAGCAGTAATTTTACTGAGCAGTGGCTTTCACTTAGCCAATTCTTCCATAAGACTCTGATGGATGGCTGTCTTTCTGGTAGGTTCTCCCTTTTCTGCAGAGGACTTCTAAAGTTCTGTTAAAGTGACCAATGGGTTTGTGTTTACTCCCTGACCAAAGCCATTCTAGCCTGGTTACTGAATTTGGATGGACAGGCAGCTCTAAGAACAGCCCTAGTGATTCCAAACCCCCTGTACTCCTTGGAACATTCAAAACTTTAGATATAGTTATCTATGTCTTGACACAATCTGATCAGGGTGGTCTATGGAAGGTTCCTTGGACTTCATGGCTTGGTTTTTGGTCCTTATACAGATGAACGTATACCTTGCTATATATCCTGTCTAAGTTATTGGTCCAGTACTAAGAACACCATACTGGTCCATACTGGTAAGGTGATCAAGATCCAGACACAACTCCACCAGGTAATACAGGCTGATGATGCCGGCTCAGGTATGTTAGGAATATATGAACTGGTATACAAAAACAACAACTGATATCTCTGGTATACCTAGTCAAATCACAGTAGTGTAAAAGACCGTGCATTCCTAAACACCATTAAGTCTGATCAATTCTGTTTGTACTGACCTTCATCAGTGATGGTGCCACTACTGGATCCACCACTACTTTTAGAACATGGCTGGGAGGAAGCAGAAGATAAAGTTTCACCAATGAGAGGTTTTGGAGTTGGGGATGGCGATGGAGTCAGGGTAGGGGATGTACTCTTAGATGTGGAGGAATTCCCAGACTGAGGCCTCTTCTTTAGATCAACCTTCTGTGGAGCTTGGAGGCTGACGTTATACTGATAAAAATTAACAATAAGACTCATAAGACACTTATGTGGTGTAACTAATATGACTTCCAAAAGAGAAACACACTCACTGATCACATTATTAAGAAAACCTGCACAGTCCCCTTCAAATATACTGGAACAGAAAGGGCATTTCTTTTGTTTTTGCTATACACTGAAGACAATTTGGGTTTGAGTTCAAAAGATAAATATAAGAATATTTTTTTCAAGGCCTCATCTCGGAATCAACTGCATTTTTACTTGGATTTGTCTGGGTCTCAGACATGGAGGATTCTGGATTTTATTTCGATACCGGTCAAGACCACAGTTGTGGGGGCATCACTAAATTGCTTGCTTCAAATGCAACCAATAATATGATTCATTGCTAATTTTAAAATTTTGTTACTGTTAAAGGTGCCCTTCCACCAAAAACATTTAATACTGGCTCTTTTTGAAATACCATAGTTCACTCCAAGTTGCATATG